>JAOYNC020029428.1:0-13857 GCA_025802115.2 Bertia moriformis
TCCGCCGCCGTCGGCCCCCCCCGGCGGCGGCACCGCGGCTTGGCGGCGTGCTTGCAAGGCCCGCAGCCGTTCGATGATCTCGGCGGGTAGATTGGGCACCGGGTTTGCCCGGTCGACGGCCCGGTCCTGGAAGGAGCGTCGCTGCGATAGCATCCCGAGCTGGTTCTGGGGTATCGTTCGGAGATAGCGGAGGGTGTTGGTGGTGATGGGGTCGTTATTTTCGGCCGAGCGCGGCGGCGGCGCCGCTTGCTCTGCCGAGCCTCGAGGCAGCGCCATCGCATCAGCGGGAAGGAGGTGCACTGTGTGGTGGTGGTGATAGTAGTGGTAGTACTGGTGGTAGTACTGGGACTGGTAATGGTGGTGGTAGTGGCGTATGCCGTCGCGTCGCGGCGCGTCTCGTCGCGCCGAGTCCGGCTGGCTGGCTGGTACGGTGCATATGCGGTCGGTCAGATCGAGACTGGAGCCTGGGCTACCAAGGAGGACGGCGGTCTGGGGTGGGCCGCCGCCCCCTGCCAGCCCGGGCCCAACAAACCTTGTGCTCAAGCGCGAAGCTCCGTGAGCTGAGCAGGCTGCCCGTGCTGTCTTCGTCCGTCTCGGAGCCGCCACCCTCTCCGGCTCTCCGGCCTTCTGTGTCTGCGAGCCCCACCCCAAGTCTTTCTCGCGCGAGATGGCCGGTCGGATATTTCTTTACCAAGCGGCGACTCGCTCGTGTCTATACGCCCTCCCCCCGGCCCCCCCCAAGTCCTTGCGCAAGGTCCAATTCAGCCAATGGTAGGATGTAAATTCGAGCATACCTTGATTATTGTCCCGTCAGATCGGCGGCCGATTGGATCCTGCTGGCGCATTTGCTCCCAATCCACATGCCGTCTTGTACTCATCGTGACGGCGCAGCCACGGCAGACTACACTACCTGCCGCCCCCCCCGCAGCTACCCACTATTTCCCCGCAGCTGCCTCCCCCCTCACCACCAACTCGTAGGACGGCGGACGGCGGACCGCTGACGCCACACATTGGCTGCTGCGGCCTGAGCGTGGCCCGAACCAAGCCTGGCCTGCCGCTGGAAGTGTCATGACCATGAGGACGGGAGCTTCCCTCGGCCATTGATCCGGATTCCGACCTCGACAGCGCGGCCCTTGTCGCGAGAGCGTGTTGTATCGTCCAGGGCACCGCTTGCATCGTACAGAATACCTAGCCGGCCCCCCCAATCGTGATCCATCATTGTGCATAGTGCTTTTCCCCACATCGGACCACCTTCCCCATATCGGGCCACCGAGACGGTGCCCTGATTACCGCTGGCCGACCGCCCCTCCGCCGCGACCGCAGTGACCGCCGCGACCGCCGCGACCGCCGCGACGCCGCGACCGCCGCGACGCCGCGACTGCTGCCGTCGCGCGAGAATGACGCCGACTGTGCTTACCGCCCATCCATAGCCCACCATCGTTCGAGTCGCCGCCATCTTCCAAGTTCCCAGCCGTATTCTACGCTCCCCTCCCTTCCCCCAACAAGAATGGCCTCGGCCTCGTCGTCCAAGCCGGTACCGACCTCCCCCGCCGCCGCCGCCGCCGCCGCCATGTCCCACGATCCGGTCTCGTATCGGCCGCGCCGCGACTCCATCAACTCCGTCTCGACCGCCTCGCAGCAGGCCCGAGCCGACAAGGAGCATCTTGCCCAGACCCTCGACAAGATCCACACCTCGGCCAGCCAGTCGGAAACCCTGACCACCTTCAACGACTTTGCCAACCCCCCCGCCACCGCCCCGCCGAGCGAGAACAAGACCACCATCGCGGGAGAGCTGGTCCACCAGGGACTGAGCGGCCTCTACACCCGCTTCAAGGAGGCCGTCGGCGTCGTGGGCTCCGCCTCGTCGAGGCAGCAGGAGGACAACGGGGAGAACGAGAGGGAGGAGGAGATCCCGTCGTTGGGGGCGAAGCGGAGTCCCAATCCCGGCCACGTCGCATCCAAGTCGTCCATCTCATCGCTGGCCAAGATCGAGACCATGGCCGCCCTCTCAACGTCGCAGTCCCATCTCTCCTCATCGGACGGCCTCTCCGCCATGATATCGCCCACCTCGGTCACCACGACCGGCTCGGACAGTCAATCGCAGCAGCAGCAGCACAATTCGCAGTCGTCGAGATCCCCGAGCGTGGGTGTCAAGTCTCAGTCATTGTCCAGCCGGCAGAGCCTGCCGCCGGGCACACGCGCGGCCGCCGCGAACGCCGCCGAGCCGACCGGCACCATGCCGTTCATCCACCGGGACGGAAGTCGGATGCCGCTCCGGACCGAGACGAGCTCGGGCCGGAGCTCCAGCCGCAAGAGTCTTGGCAAGAGCGAGCCGCAGCATCCCCTGATGGACTCTCCCTCGGATCCCGGGTCGCCTGCCGCGTTCGTGCCCCGGGAGCTCAAGACGTCTCTTTCGAGCCGGTCCAAGAAGGATGACGTGCCGACCCACGACGGGCCGTCTGACCACCCCAAGAGCCCGGCCGCGTCGCCGCTGCTTCGGATCCAGACCTCGACCGACAGCCGCATCAACAGCCCGACCACCACTACCTTTCAGAACTCGTCAGCCAGGCCGACCGCGACCCGCGGCTCATCCCGGTCCCCGCCCGGCCCGGCTCCGGCCCCGGCCGCGGCCGGCCGACAAAAGGACGAGCTGAGGGACCGGCCGCCGCCGCCGCCCTTCCCCTACTCGGCCTCCCAGTCGTCGCTGATCGACGTCTCGACCGGGCAGGCAACCTCCGGCATCATCTCGACCCCGACCACCTCGCGGCCGGGCGGGCCGATGCGGTTCCCCTTCAACATGGCGGCCGCGTCCGATCAGGTCACCGCGAAGCTGGACCGGATGAAGAAGCAGGTGATGAGCAAGGAGTTCTGGATGAAGGACGAGACCTGCAAGGAGTGCTTCCTGTGCGCGACCCCGTTCACCACCTGGCGCCGCAAGCATCACTGCCGCACCTGCGGCTGCATCTTCGACTCCAAGTGCACGTCGATAATATCCGGCCAGGGGTTCGGAGTCCAGGGCTCGATCAGGGTGTGCAAGACCTGTCTTGATATAATCAACCGACGGATCGGATTCGAACCGAGCGGCTCCGACGACGACTCGGCCGACGAGTCGTCATTCCTGTCCGTCTTCCCCGTCCGACCAACCCAGGCCCGCACCGTTCGGACCGCCAGTCCCGGCCGAGCAGCCACCACGACCACTATCACCACCGAGTCGAGCGAGGCCAGTTATTGCTACCCAGACAACTGCGGCGGTGGCGGGAGCGGGGCCGGTGCCGGTCGGGATGCGAGGTCGATCACAACAACGCCCATGATGGCCATCCCGACCCGCCGCGTCGGCGAGCCCGGCAACCGCAACTCGGCCGTGCTCGAGATCGACGCGCCGCACCTGAGCCGGCCGAGCTCATCCCGGTCCCTCAAGTCGCTCGTGGCGGGAAGGCCGCAGTCGTCGGGCCACAGGCGGCACCGGTCAAAGCACGACCTGCTTGCCCGGTTCAAGGCCGCCAACAGCAGCAACGTAAACGTAAACGTGTCCAGCCCCTTGGACGACCGGGCCGCCCCGCCTCCGTTCCGCAAGGGGCTAGATGACGAGCTGGCCCGGCGGCAGAAGCTGCCGGCGTTTCACGATGATAACATCATCGACCCGGAGCTCGCCGCCTTCATGTCGGACGAGTCGAGCGCAGACGAGCAGATGAGCATCCTGGCGACCGTGTCGGGGAGCGATCTGAACCCGGGCAGCCTGGGAGACGAAATCGGCCCATTCTCGGCCGCATCCGGGAAGAAGTATCGGACCGGGATCGGGGGTGGGGGTGCGGCCGGAGGCGGCGGCGGTACAGCCGGACTCGGCCACCGACAGGCAGAGAAGAGCATAAGCGGGATGAGCTTCGCCAGCCGGGGCGGCGATGACCCGACCACACCCGGCGGCGCCGGCCCGCTATCGAGCCACCCGCGACCTCCCCGGAGAAGGAACCAGAGCATCGCGAGTGGAGGCGGCCAACACCACCACCACCACTACATGAGATCGCCCCGGCCCAAGTCTGGCCTGTTCAGCCTGGTCAAGGGGCCGTCAGTCTCCAGCGAAACCCTGCTCATCTCGGAGAGCCCCGCCATCGCCGCACTGACCCGCAGTGACTCGATCCGGCACCAGGCCAAGACCGGAGTCGATCTGGGCCCGGCCAGCATGAATCATGCCCGCAACCTGCTCCGCCAGCTGCTGCAGGATGCGGCGATCCCCAGCGTGGCCGCGTGGGAGCGGGCCCTGATGCCGATCCTGCTGCGATGCACCCAAGACGTCGACCCCGACA
This sequence comes from Bertia moriformis, assembly GCA_025802115.2. Taxonomy (NCBI): domain Eukaryota; kingdom Fungi; phylum Ascomycota; class Sordariomycetes; order Coronophorales; family Bertiaceae; genus Bertia; species Bertia moriformis. Next base: position 4,302 of record JAOYNC020029428.1, read on the forward strand.
TCAGGGCCGGCGACTTTATGGATATCCGCAAGTACGTCAAGCTCAAGAAGATCCCGGGCGGCCGGCCCGGTGACACCAGCTACGTGTCCGGCATCGTGTTCACCAAGAAGCTGGCGCTCAAATCCATGCCGCGCCGGATCAGCCGGCCCCGGGTGGTGGTGATCTCGTTCCCGATCGAATACCAGCGCCACCAGCAACAGTTCATGAGCCTGCAGCCGGTCATCGAGCAAGAGAAGGAGTACCTGCGTCTCGTCGTGAACCGGATCATCAACCTGAACCCGCAGGTGGTGCTGGCAGAGCGGAGCGTCTCGGGCATGGCGCTGCAGTTCCTGGCCGAGGCCGACATCGCGGTCGCATACAACGTGAATCCGTCCGTGGTCGCGGCCGTGGTGCGGTGCACCCAGACCGAGGTCATCTCGTCGGTCGACATGTTGTCGCTGGGCCTTAGGCCGGGCCAGTGCAACGGGTTCGAGGTCAAGACGTTTATCAACAATGACTTTCCGGGCCGCAAGAAGTCATACTTCCTGTTCTCGGGCTGCCCACCCGACCGCGGCTGCACCATCGTCCTGCGGGGGGCCCCAACCGACGTGCTGCGGTGCATCAAGGTCATCACCGAGTTCATGATCTACGTCGTGTACAACATGAAGCTGGAGAGCTGCCTGCTGCGGGACTCGAATATCTGCCTGCCGGAAGCAGAGCTGGGGGAGAAGGGGAGGGAAGAGGAGGGGGAGGGGAGGGGGGAAGGACAAGAGAAGCCGCCGCACCAAGAGGAGGCACAAGAAGAGGCCAGAGTAGGGGAGGAGGAAGCGGAGCCGTTCTCGGGTCTCTCCATGTCGTTGCAATTGCCGACTGACGGCAGTAATCCCAACATCAGCAACAACCACAACAGCAACAACAGCAATGATAACAGCAGCAACATCGACAGCAATAATAACAGCGCCGCCGCCGGCGCTACCGTCAACACCAACGCGGTCAATAACAGCAACACTAACAACAGCAACAACAACAACAACAGCAACAACAACAACAACAACAATAACAACAACAACAGCCCCGGTTCGCCCAACCCGGAGGTTCCGATCCCCTCACAGAGCACAGGCGCTACCAGCGGCAGCATCAGCAGCATCGCCAGCCCCGTATTGACAGCCTCTCATGGCCCCAGCGAACACCAGACCGATCCGCTGGCCCGGCCAAAGCTGGTCCTGGCGCCCGGGTCGCATACATCTTCACCCGGGTCCCACGACTCGCAGGTTCCTGAGGATGTGCCAATGCCGACGTATTACAGCGACATGGTGGCCAAGTATGAGACCAAGATCCTCTCGGCGTCCCCATTTGTCAAGTTCACCCAGCCATATCTGCTCATGAAGGCCCGCGAGCAGGAACGCCGGCTCCTCTATCTCCGCCGGCTCCGGGACCAAGACACGGCCGTTGATGAAGAGCATCTTCAGCAGCAGGACCAGCAGCCGCAGCAGCAACAACAGCAGTCGCAGCAGTCGCAGCAGCAGCCGCAGCAGCCGCAGCCGCAGTCGCAGTCGCCGCCGCAGCAGCAGTCCCAGCCGCAGCCGCAGTCCCAGCCGCAGTCCCAGCCGCAGTCCCAGCCGCAGCCGCAGCGGTTCCAGCTGATCACCCCGGCCATGGTCAACGCCATCGGCCACCGAGCTCCGGCCCAGGTCATAGAGGTCCTCCGGGCAGTTCACGACGCCGAGTATGACAAGGCGCTGCACATCTATCAGACCCAGACACGCCAGTGGGAGAGCTACATCCAGGGCAACCTGGACCTGTTCGACCCGTACTCGCACCAGAACATTGTCGTCCTGCACTCCATCACTTGCACCGATACCAAGATCCCCTGCGTCGAGCCGGCCCTGGTCGCGTACGGATTCTACGACGAGACGGCCGAAAGCCTGGACCCGGACATGCCCCTGGGCCAGTTCATCGAGGAACAGTGCCTCGAGCGAGACACGGTCTGCGGGATCAGCGGCTGCGACCGGCGCATGTCGGAGCACCACCGGACCTACGTCCACGACCAAGCCCGGGTCACTATTTTTGTCGAGAGCAGCAACGGCGGCGGCGCCCCACCCGGGCTGAACTACGCGGACGGGCTCGGCTCCCTCTACGGCTCCGGCGACGACATCCTGATGTGGAGTTACTGCAAGGCGTGCCGCCGCGACACGCCCGTCATCCCGATGGCGCCGAGCACCTGGAAGTACTCGTTTGGCAAATATCTCGAGCTGCTATTCTGGAGCAGAACGCTCCGCCTCAACCGGGACCTCGGCTGCTCGCACGACCACACCCGCGACCACATCCGGTACTTTGGCCTGCGCGGCTCCCGGGTCCGGATCCATCACGACCCGATCGACCTGCTCGAGATCGTCGGGCCGCGGGCCCGGATCACGTGGAAGGTAGAGAAGGACCTGAAGCTCAAGAACGACATGTTCAATTCGATCCAGCACCGGTGGACCCGCTTCGTCGGCTCGGTCCAGACCCGGCTGCGCGGCATCACCATCGACGGCGTGCTGCCGGACAAGGCGGCCGCCTGCAGGGCCGAACTCGACCGGATGGCCCGGCGCGCCCAAGAGGACCAGGCCGCGCTGATCCGGCGCCTGCAGGACGCATACCTCGCATCCAAGTACTACGAGATCATTCCCTTCAACATCGTCATAAACGAGATCATGGTCAAGGTGGCCGAGTGGGACGCCGCATTCTCCAAATTTGAGGTCGACTTTCTGGGTGATAAGGACCTCAAAGCCCTCACGATTATCCAGCTGAGAAAGATCTTTTCCGATGATGACGAGCCGCCGCCGACGCCACAACCGCCTATGCTTCCGTCGCAGCCGCTGCTGGTCGAGGAGAACGAGAAAACCGACGGGCGCGCTGCCGGAGTCGGGGATGACGACAAACGCAAGCAGCCGGGGCAGCCTGAATCGTCGACCAATGCGACAGCAGCCGAGGAAGAAAAGAAGTTCGATGAGAAGGCGGCCGAGGCAGAAAGATCCGAGGAGGAGAGCAAGCCGATAGACGAAGTGATGGAGGTACAGAAGGTTGTCGGCGACGAGGCGGAGGCGGCAGGGACGAACGCAATCGAAGATGGTAGCCTTGTCGAAGAGAAAGAGAAGGTGACCGACGGAGAGGCGATGGAAAACAGCATGACCGACGGGGGCAGGCCCGCGGAAGAAACGAAGCCAAGCGATGAAGAAGCTGAGAAGCAGCAGCAGCAGTCGCTGACGGAGTCCCCGGCCGAGCAGGATCCCGCGGACGGCCCGATAATCCGGAACCCGGACTTCCAGCAGCCGTCCAGCACGGAAGAATGCGCGCCCGGGATCGACCACCCGGTCTCGCCCAGAACGCAGCCACCCGGACCGGGCACTTTCTCTCGTATGAATTCGCCCCCGCCCAGGGGCTCGACAAAACCAGCCGCGACCGCCGGCTTCGACACAGCCGAGCGGATCCCTCGACACTCGCCACCAGAGCGGAGTTCATCGCGTAGAGCGACCGTCAACATGTCGCCGCCACCGCCGACAAATTCCTCGAGGGCTCCGTCGCAGGGGCCCCGTGGAAGCAGCATGGCCGGAATCCCGCGCGCTCAGTCTGGGCTCGGCCGGCTCCCGACCCCCAAGGATGGACGGGGACAGGAAGGGACCGAGCCGGCGGTGGGTGGGGAGAAGAGGCTCTCGGACCGGATCGTGGGCGTCATCAAGGGCCACCACCTCGTCCACCACGTCCACCACGCCGCTGCCACCCACCACCGCAAGTCGGGACAGTCGGCGATCCCACGGCTCGTCAAGAAGAGAGATTCCAAGGTGTCGACCCTGGCCAAGCACTTTGAGCAACTGAGCCGCGAGCTGCAGCGAGAAGCAACGAGGGATCGGAAGAAGCGCGCGGCGACGCTGAGCCAGCCCCGGGCAGCCCTTCCCCGGACGTCAACCAGAGCCATAGTCGAGGTATATGATGATGTCAATGAGGCCGTTCAGGAGCCCGGCCCCTCAGATCTCGAGTCCTTCGGCGGCGGCGATCGCGAGGCAGGCGGCCAAGCGGACGGCAGTCTATCTGCGACTGCCGCCACCCTTGACACTTCGCCCGAGGCGAGGGCGGCCGAGGAGGCAGCCGCATCTGCGTTCACATCGCAGCAGCAGCCACTCGTTGTGGAGAGAGAATGGGCAGGGGGCGAGGGGGGGGCGAGGGGAGACTCTGGCCGCGGTGGTGGTGTGCCTGTTCCCGATCCATTCGAAGGCGGGGCTACCCCTCTGGCGCCTGAAGGAGACAGGCGGGGAGACTGGAGAGATGGAGAGGGGGGGGGGGCTACTTCATCTCAGAGGAGCGGAACCGGAGAAGCAGGAGAAGCAGGAGAAGCAGGAGCAGCAGCAGCAGCAGGGGCGGCCGAGGCCTCTGCTGACGGCGAGGACACGGCTACCATCGCCACGGCCAGCCAGGTCATGTCTGACGACGACGGCGCGGCCAGCGATGCGGACCAATCCATCCTTGATGATATCATTCCTGATGTCAACGAGATCGCCGACTCACTGCAGCCCAACACGGACATCCCGCTCGAACTGCCCAAGCACCAGAAGATCAGCCTGATGAAGATGCTGACAAACTTTTGGACGGAACGGTCACCAAGCAACTGGTCCCCGCTCGAATACCCGGTCAACTCGACCGAACACATCTTTCTCGATTCCGAGATTATCGTGCGCGAGGACGAGCCGAGTTCTCTGATCGCCTTTGCCCTCGGCTCACTGGACTATGCTGACAAGATACGGTCGATCCGTATTCAGAGCAAGATGTCGGCCTGGTCTGAGAAGCGCCTTTCCGGTCCAAGTGACGGCGGCGGCGGAGCCGTTGATCAGAGCAAAGAGAAAAGTAATAGCGAAAATATCAACAGTGGCGGCGGCGGTGGCGGCGGCGTCGGTAACACTAAAAACAATGAAGACGGTAATAAGAGCGGATGCGGCAGTCTGGACGGCGGCGCGGACGAGCGGACGGCAGCGACAGCGACGAAAACAATGTCAACACCGGTTGAGGCATCGCCAGATGTCGCCGCCGCTGCCGCCGCTGCCGCTGCCGCCGCCGGCTGCGACGCCGACGAGAGCATCCCCGACGACACTAGCCTCAAAAAGAGCCTTCTGCGCTCGACCGGGACCCACATAAGATACCAGTTCCGCGAGGGCGCCGCAACTATGATGTGCAAAGTCTTCTACGCCGAGCAGTTTGACGCCTTGCGGCTCAGATGCGGGGTCGAGGAGCGGTTCGTCGAATCCATGTCGCGGTGCGTCAAGTGGGACTCGCGCGGCGGCAAGACCAAGTCAACGTTCCTCAAGACCCTGGATGATCGGTGGGTTCTCAAGGTAAGCAGACCCCAGGCCCCTCAGCTCTGTCAAGGGCATGTAAATGCTTGCCAAGCCAGCCAGCGCTGACCTTGTGATTACTTCCATCCAGTCCCTCTCCCCCGTCGAGACCACAGCCTTCCTCAAATTCGCACCCACGTACTTTGGACTCATGGCCGAGGTGTTGTTCCACGAGCTGCCATCAGTCATCGCCAAGATGGTCGGGTTCTTCCAGATTCTCATCAAGAACGCGGCCGGTAATACCGACATGAAGCTGGACCTGCTGGTGATGGAGAACCTGTTTTACGACCGGATTCCAAGCCGAATCTTCGACCTCAAGGGGTCGATGCGGAACCGCAAGATTCAGTCGACCGGGGAGCAGAACGAGGTTCTGCTGGACGAGAACATGGTCGAATACATCTACGAGTCGCCCCTGTTCGCGCGGGAGCACTCCAAGAAGCTGCTCCGGGCCTCGGTCTGGAACGACACCCTGTTCCTAGCGCGCCAGAACGTGATGGACTACTCTCTGATGGTCGCCGTGGACGCGGCGAGGAGGGAGCTTGTCGTCGGCATCATCGACTGCATCCGAACATTCACCTGGGACAAGAAGCTGGAATCCTGGATCAAAGACCGCGGTTTCGCCGGTGGGGGTAGGAACCGGCCGACGGTGACAAGCCCGAAGGAATACAAGTCACGGTTCCGAGAAGCGATGGCACGCTACATCCTGCAGGCGCCAAACTGCTGGCACCAGTTTGTGGGCATGTCGGGGGGATGGTGTGGCGGCACGGCGGTGCGTATTCTCTCGACCCCGACCCCGACCCCGTCGCGGCTTCAGTTTGAGGATGGGGAGGAGGGCCAGGAGGGTGTGGTGGTGGCGGGAGCGGGAGCGGACCCGGGAGCGGAACCGATCGGCGAGGGCAACGGGGGCACTACGGGAGGTGGCGGGGTGCCAGACACAGATTCCGTGGCCGCGACCACGACCGAAGATACCTAGGAGAGAGACGACGAGAGGTACAGCGACCAGGATGAAGTTGTGCGGTCAATTATACGATCGGGAGCGGCGAGGGCGATGGCGATGGCCAAGTCAAAGGCGAGGGCGATGGCGAGGGCGATGGCCGGGGTCGCAGTGGCAGCGGCGGCCATGCATGGCGCCGACTGTCCGCTGTGGCGCGCGGAAGAGGGCAGACGGGCCAGGTGGACCGGCGACAGGTTCATGACCGAGAAAGATCTGCAGGAGAGCGGCTAATATGAGATTAGCGGAGGGATCCAGCTGGTGTTTCGATTCGGTTGGGGGTATGGCCACGAGATATCTTTGTGCGGTGTGTGCTTGCGACGCGAAAATGCCCAGAGGGCCGGGAGAGCAGGGAGGAGGCAGGGAGGTGAGGGCAGCCGGGCAGGGAGGGCAGGGCGAGTGATACCCACGGAGTCGGACGACAGGGGCGCAGGATAGCGTATACAGGAACATGAAACAAGGGAGAGACAGGAATGAATGAATGAACGAGATTGATATCGCCGATTGGGCCTCGAATTGGTGTCATGACCAGGACTAGAGATTTATACATGGTGAGCTGGGGTTGGGCAACATGATTGCACTGTTGACTGTTGGTCCGAGGTGGCGAAGCGGTTCAGTAAAAGGAGTATATCGAGAGAATGTTGAAACCGGCAGGGTACCATATAAGTAGGTAACCTGGATCCACCCCTGCGGAGATAGCAAAAAAAATAGCCAGCTTTCAATAACCCCGTGTTGCGCGCTGGAAACGATCGCGGGGGAATCCCGTGAAAGCTGTGGCAGCATGCATACAGCCGGACCCACTTCGCGGTCGGGGCAGTCCGGTCCCCGGCTCCAGTAAGCGTTCCACGAGGCAGGGGATCCAGAGGCCGGGATTGGCAATAATGAGCTTGTGGGTAAACGTGTATGGCGAGAATGAGTCGGTGGGCAGTGTGTAGGATGAGGATGAGTTTGTGGGATTTGGGCAGGCGACTATGAGCCTGTGATGAGATCAACATACGCGAGAATGAGATGAGCCTGTTCGCATATGATATATGAGCCGAATTAGGCTGGCAGGTAAAACTTAGTGCTGGACCTCTCGATCGCCGAGCATTGCGAAAGCCATGGTGCGGGCGTAAGTATTCGTCTATTAGCGACTACTGCCTTTTGCCAGCCCATGTTACATACGACTGCCTGAGCTCCAGAGCGTAGAAAAGTAGGCTTGCAGGCCGCCACCCAGCACATACATATTTGCGAGACGAGTATGAAGAGCGTCACCTGGTCCCAGGGGCGGGGGGGGAGGGGCATTCAAGTCAGAACGACGACACCTGGAGGTTTCCGGTCACGACTGGCCAAAGCCATCGCTGCGCCGTACTTCTGATCGGCGGGCGTCCAAGGTGGAGGAGGAGAGGGCGTAAGCAGAGGCCGCTCGAACGGCCCCGCAGTAGGCCGGGGTATTTGGAACGAGTACGCAGCACAGGCGCAGGTACAATAGGCGGCGGCATCAGCGGGTGCAGAGGTCAGAGCGCATAGGGGGTGAAGGCTGGGCAGGTCCGGGAACTGGCTCGTAGCGGAAACCCATTTCGAATTTCGAATTCTTTTCATTTCAAAATCTCGTATATGGATGTTCCACCAAAATTTCAAGCTTCTTGTTCCAGCTCAGTTGATACAAGCTGGACTGTAACTTCATCCCCGAGCCATTGGCGGTGAGTACCAGTCCGCTGTCTGATTTGAGGGTCTCAATGATGCTTTGGAGGACACGGGCAAGGGACTCCATCCGCAGGGTTCGGTCTAGGAGGCTACCATGCGGCAGATGAGGTATGCCATGAAAGTCTAGGCTCTGTGGGGATCGGAAGTCTGCGACGGTGTCGGGAGGAAATTACAAGATTCGTGGAAAGGTAGGGGCAATAGGGAGGGAAGTGGCGCTCGACCGGGGCTGCGGCCTGGACTAGGGCGTTGAGTAGTACAAGTTCTGCCCTTGGCGGAGAAGATCCGGTGCGCTTCGGGTTGCCAGATCGGAAGATTATATCGCCGTGTGGCGCTTTCCTCATGCGCAGTTACTTCCAACATGCTGGGAGAACATCGAGGTTGCACCTCCATCTCGTAGTCTGCGGGCCGGCCGCGAGCCCAGAGCCGTCCCGACCAGTCGTGCGTTCCGTCCGGGCCGCTAGCCCACCTCACCGGCGAACTATACCGCGTCCTGACGATAACGGCCGGGCGGCAGTGTCTGCCTTCCTAGGCCGAGCCGGTAGGGCCCTCCTCGAGTTCCGGGCTGCACGCAGCCGGAACCGCAAGGGCGGTGCCGCGCAGGCTCCGGCTCCAGCGTCTAGGGCTGCGCCGGTCCTCCCGGCCTCAATGCCCTCGCAAGCCCAGGCCGGCGGGCAGCGCAGTACGGGCCTTCCAGGCCGTACGGCTGCCCGCCGCCAGGCGCCCGCCTCCGACGATGCCGAGCATATCCCCGACCCCAAGGCGCCCGAGGGTAATTCCGAGAACGCGACCGCCGATGATAACAATAACGGTGGCGATAACGACGACGAGGACGCGCCTGAGGGCGAGGAGGGGGATCTAACGCCCGCCCCTCCTTAACGCCTATTGCCGGTTCTCGCCCCGTAGCCGATAGCTAGTCCTCCCGCTCCGCATAGGCCGCCCCTGCCGCTCTAGCTGACACCGATACTACACCATCAGGCGTGGTCTCGCGCCTATCTCCCGGCGCCTCCGAGCCCCCCGTGCCGGCCTCAGCGGCCAGTGCCGCTCCCCCGGCTGTCTCCCCTACCGCGCCCCGCGCAGCTCCGCAGACCGACTCCGTTCCCCCCGATGGTACCCCCGACGCTCAGGGCCAGCGGAAGCCCGACGGGCACTGGGCCCGCAAGCCTCGCTATACCTCGGAATTCAATGCCTTGGCGGCCAGTGGCTTCGATAAGATAGGAGGGATGGGCTTGTGGCTTCCCTGTGTGGCTTCCCCTGGGGAAGCACCAGGGATCCCCATCGGTTACCGGGAGGCACCGGCTGGCACCCCCTCTCGCCAAGACCCACAGGTCTCGGTCCATGCCCCGCGCCTGGCGTTTACCATATAAAGGGGCATCCCCCCTCAATAGTTGAGTTTGGATCAATCAAGCCCTACCCAGTAATCGCCTCAGCACTCGTAAGGAAACGTGGTGCTGTGGGCGTTGTTGTTACACCCTGCCCTGATCTGGACCCACTTGAGAGGCCCCACCTTCCTGATACGGAAGCGGCGGCTGAAGAAAAG
>JAOYNC020029528.1:0-13853 GCA_025802115.2 Bertia moriformis
CCGGTCCAGGGTGGCCCCATGTCGCCCCAGCTCTACCAAGGCCTGGTCTCGCCGTCGTCGTATGGCGCCCCGCAATTCTTCGCCCCGTCGCCCACGACCGGGAGCTACGGCGCCATGGCGATGCAGATGCAGCACTCGCAGCTTCAGCAGCCGCCCATGTCGCCGGTCTCGATCGCGCTGACCGGTACCAGCCGCACCGTCTACCTCGGCAACATCCCGCCCGACACCTCGGCCGAAGAGATTCTCGGACATGTGCGCAGCGGCCAGATCGAGTCGGTCCGGCTGCTTCCCGACAAGAACTGCGCTTTCATCTCGTTCCTCGAGGCCGGCGCCGCCACCCACTTCCACTCGGACGCCATTCTCAAGAAGCTCTGCATCAAGGGCCAGGATATCAAGGTCGGCTGGGGCAAGCCGTCGCAGGTGCCGACCTCGGTCGCGCTCGCGGTCCAGCAGGCGGGCGCCTCCCGCAACGTGTACCTTGGCAACCTCCCGGACGAGGTGTCGGAGGAAGAGCTGCGCGAGGACCTGGCCAGGTTCGGGGCCATTGACACCATCAAGATCGTGCGGGAGAAGAATATCGCGTTTGTGCACTACCTGTCGATCGCGAACGCGGTCAAGGCGGTGTCGCAGCTGCCGCAGGATGCCCAGTGGCAGGCGCCGCGCCGGGTCTACTACGGCAAGGACAGGTGCGCGTACGTGTCCAAGACGCAGCAGCAGAACGCGGCCCAGTACCTCGGAATCTCGCCCAACCACGCGCACATGCTGACGGGCGCGGACCGGGACATGATTTCGACCGCGCTCGCGCAGCAGTCGGTCGCGGCCGCGGCCGTAGCCACCACCGCGGGCGGGATCGGCAACCTCGGCAACCGGACCATCTATCTGGGCAACATCCACCCGGAGACCACGATCGAGGAGATCTGCAACGTCGTCCGCGGCGGCCTGCTGCACCACATCCGCTACATCTCGGACAAGCACATCTGCTTCGTCACCTTTATCGACCCAACTGCGGCCGCGTCCTTCTACGCGCTCTGCCAGCTGCAGGGGCTCATGATCCACAACCGCCGGCTCAAGATCGGCTGGGGCAAGCACTCGGGTGCGCTGCCGCCGGCGATCGCGCTGGCCGTCAGCGGCGGCGCGTCCCGCAACGTGTACGTCGGCAACCTGGACGAGACCTGGACCGAGGACCGGCTGCGGCAGGACTTTTCCGAGTACGGGGAGATTGAGCTTGTCAACACGCTGCGGGAGAAGAGCTGCGCGTTCGTGAACTTCACCCACATCGGCAATGCCATCAAGGCGATCGAGGCGGTCCGGAGCAAGGACGAGTACAAGAAGTTCAAGGTCAATTTCGGCAAGGATCGGTGTGGCAACCAGCCGCGTCAGCACTCGGGCTCGGCGGCGTCGCCACGTAACGACGGCGTCGGTTCGCCGCCTCCGCAGCAGCAGCAGCAGGCCCAGCAGCAGGGGCAGGCCCAGCAGCAGCAGGGCCAGGGCCAGGGCCAGCAGCAGCCGGGCGGAGCCGGGGGGTCCCAGGGCGGCTCGCCTACCAACGGCGCCGGCACGCCTCAGTCGTCGGCGGCGCTGTTCAGTGCGGCCAGCAACCCGCTGGCCATGTATCTCAGCCACGTGTCGCAACAGGCGCAGCAGCAGCAGGCGCAGCAGCAGCAGCAGCTGTCGATGCAGCAGAGCGCGCTGTTCGGAACGGCCTCGTCGTCGCCGAACGAGCTGACGGTTGAGGGGCCTCAGCAGCAGCAGCAGCAACAGCCACACTCCCAACACCAGCAGTCCGCGAGCGTATCCAACGAATACGTCCCTCCCCCGAACACGGCGACGTCGATGACCGGCCACACAACCATTGGCGGCCTGCTGGCGGCGCCCGGCAGCGGCCGGGGCCAGCACAATAGGGCCGTCAGTCTGCCGGTGCTGGCGCCGTTTGAGAACGGCAACGGCGGTGTCAGCCCGGGAGGGGGTCACCACGGCGCGGGCGGCGGCGGTGGCGAGGGCGGCGGCGGCGAGAGGCGCGGCCACCAATACCAGGCGAGCTTTGGCGGGATGGGGGCGGGATTCGGACTGGCGATCCAGAGCGGATGGGGTGGCATTGAGGAGGAGGTTGCTAATTGACCAGGAAGACGTCGGTAAATCAGGGGAGGGCTAATTGAACGGGATTATCTCAGTAAATCAGGTGGATGGGAGAGGGAGCCATCGTGAGCTGAGATCGATTCTATCTTGTTGTAATTTGATTGCGGGGCTTGTCCCTCGGCACTTGCGTCAGCGGGGGGGGGCAGTGGAGGCGGCGTGCTTGGGATGGGCAGCTTGGAGTGCTCTAATCCATTAATCATCCGGCCTCTGTTTGTGAATGTAAAATATATCAGAAGGGGGGGGATGTTTATTGCCATGACTCGGGCTGCGCAAATCGCGATCTTGTCAGATAGCATGGCCTCGTGAAGGGAGAGGGTCCGCAGCATTCACGGCACGGTATATTTATTATAAGGCGTGGGCTGGCCAGGCTACTTTCCGACGATCGTGTGCCGCCTCCACGTCACCCCCAGACCCGGGCCTGCCGCTACTTCTCTCCCTCGTCCCCCCCCGCCTATATCTCCTCTTCATGAGGTTTACCATAGATACTTTGTGTCGCGATAGCTGGCTATCCTATTCATTTCAATCCCAGACCTAGCATTTTGCCAATTGGCCGTGTACTCGCCTCCACAGCCCCTCCCCGACCCCTCCTCCACTCCAGACGCCGGCCCCGACCCCGACATCAACCTCAACTTTGATCCCGGCCCCAGTCTCCGCCCTTCCTCTCTCAAGAGCGTTTTACCGCCCCCGCGTAAACTAGCAAATCGAAAGGTTCCTTTCTTCTTTTTCCTTCGACAAGTTATGTAGGTATCTTCAGTCTATCGGTCGCTATGCCCCGACTTGAACTATTCCTGCCTTGGCAGCCATTCATCTTCCCGTAACTATGACTACGCCCCCGACCCCCTTGGCCTGGTGGCCACTTCCCCCCGCCTTACTCCTAGCCTCGCTCAAATGCAGTCTAGCAGACGAGCGGTACGTGGCCGCTTCAGAAGAGGAGGTGGCAGCGGCGAGGGACACCGCGGACAAGGTCAGGCCCATCCACCTCCTGCTCGGGGAGTCAACCCTGACCCTAACCCTAGCCCTCATCTGAAACCATCTGGGCGATTCCTTTTCCATAAGCCCCTTCCCTGCCGGGCTGTTTCCGTGGGCAGTGTCCATCGCGAGCATCAGTTCTCGCTGCTCCTCTCGCTTCCGTCCTGCAGCAACAGCAGTGCATCGTCACGGGCCTTCCTGATCCGACCGGTTGATTCTGCTGCCTCCTCCGCGATCGCCTTGTCATGCGTGCCCGCTTCTCACCACAGAAGCCCTTCCATCCAGTTATGAACCGGGCAGCCGTGATACTTGCGACCCAGTCCACGACCATGGCCAGCATGGCCACCCGGCTTTCTCGCACCTCGTCACCGCTCATCGAGCACATGACAATCGCAATGTATGAGCATGCTTGTCCCAGCTGGGCATATGTAGCAGACCGGCACTGGAATATAAGCTCCGGTGGCGAGGCCCGGAGCCCGTATAGAACGGTTGTCTTGGAATTATTCGTATGTGTTCAAAACTGATAATGGTCCGAAGCCGGGCTGGGGAGACGTAGTGCGGCATAAAAACGAGATGCGGACCTCATCAGAGAAGCAAGTACACATCTATAACTCGTATATAACATAGTACGAGTTGTCGACGGATAGGACAACCCACTGAACGACGTGCTTCGACCCGAGCCGATGGATACGATCCTTTCCCTGGTTGATATCGTTGAGCCTCGCTGAGAACTGGGCGAGACGAAATCGCGGCGCTTGGGTATTCCAAAGCTGCACATGGTATGCAGGTTGAGGCCTGCTGCACCAGCACTTCTGGTCTGGATCGTGGTAGATCGGGTCAGGGGAGTCGGTAAAGAGAATAATCAGGGAATTTCGCCGACAAGGGGGAGGGGCCCATGACAGTAGCGATTAAGAGCTGGGGATTGAAAGGTGACGAATCTGTGGCCCCCGTAGTTCTTCTGGATATGGAAAATTCGTGCTGACAGCAGCATGCATACGCTTGTGCATTCGTGAAAATGACCTGGGCCACTGGGCTACAGCATCTGAGGTGGCTTTACGGCCTCTGGGGATATGTGTATTAGGAAGAAAAGGGCAAAAGGAAATTATGCTCTTGACGCGTTGATGTTGCCAGTGGCCAACCAACCGTCTCTCAAATTCATCCGGATCAAAGATTGACCACTTCTACAGTGTCTCATAGTCAAGAATATATTTGGCACCCAGACTACCGAGTTGTACTTTTCTCGCCATGTGAGTTTGAGAAATTGCTTAGACACAGCGATCAATATAAATAGATGCTCTTCGATCGGGCGCGCCTTGTATCCGACATGGAAAGCCAGAGCGGCCGGGTCATGACCGCTGGAGCAGCGGACGCAGCGATACCCGCTACTGGCAGCCGTGGTGGTAATGAAGCACAGAGGTAAGCCAGCGGAGTTTAAACACTGGTGATTTAATGTCGGTTAGGCCCGGCAAGGGATGATGAGTTTCCATGGGTTTTATCATCCCGAAAAAGAATCATGTTCAAATCAATCTCTATCTGTAGTAGTTATATCTAGAATGCTAATCAGCAAGGACGGTTGAGGTATAGACATTATGGCGTTTTTACTTCAGGCTTTGTGCCGATGAAGAGGACCCCAGGCGGCGGCTCAAGAGCAGGCGGTAGCCGACATCTAGCCACCCGCGGCCTGCACAAGGAGCGGGAGAAGAGCGAGCCCACCTGATGGTGACTCGTCGTGGAGCGGCTGGTATGGACGGCCCTCCCGGCCTGGCTCTCGGCCGCGGCCGACATGGCCACCGCGTGGTACATGGCCAACCGACCCAATCAGTCGGCGGTCGGATCCCAGCCGGCAGCCGCCCCCCGAGCAGGCGGGGATCCATGGGTAGTCCGTCACGGGCTACGATTGCCCGGCTGTCCTTGCTGTCCTCGCTGATATGGGCTGTCTATTTAGGCTTTCCCTACGACAAGTACTCTCGCCACACCTACTTATCGTGACACCGCCGGGCCGCCAATTGTCGCGAGCTTGCCTGCCTGACTCTCGAGCTCCCAGCCCTGTCCTGTCCTGTCCCGTCCTGCGCTCTACCGCTTGCCGACTTGCAGCCACGTTTCGCCGGCTCAGATTCAGGGCTCGAACACCTCGTGCTTGTCGTTCCCGAAGCAGCTTCCGATCTTGACTGAGGTCCGCCTCTGACGTTAAAGAGCAGTCAGGGCTCGACTGACTCAACCCATTGAGGAACATTCCCTGAATGTCGCGCATGAGGTGTTGGGTTGAAGGAGGGAAGCTTTCTCTGTGGTCTGGTGTGCTGTCACCATGCGGCCTTGGTAAAACATCTTGGAATGGGGCATGTGTAAGTTGGCGTGGGCCGCGTGGTTGATCATCAGTGATTATGTGCGTGGGGCCGTTGCCTCTACTATTCACATGGTGGCCGGAATTCTCTGCCGGGCCGCCGCCAGTTCCCCGGCGTGCCCGCATGGGAAGCTCGAGGTCTGGCCCACTTTTACACCAGTGTTTCATCCACCGATCAACCGCACGGCAGCCTCACAGCATCGGCCCCTGCTCTCTCCCGCCCCGCTCGTCCCGTCCTCCTCTCGCGTGGCTCAGAAGCCCCCTCGAGTCATCATCCGACTCGGCGGCGGGGCTCCTTGTCCCCAGCCCGTCGGCCCCACCCCTCGCTATCATGCCGCCCCTTCTTGACCCTCCCCCCTCCTCCCTCTCGGTCCCCTCCTCTCTGTTACCCCCTGCGTGGTTCAGCAGATACCAGACGTCTTTCTTGGTGAGCAGCCCCTGCAGCGCGCCCCTATCGCACAGAAGGACGTACCGCAGCCCGAGCTTCTGGAAGTAGGCCACGACAAGGTGCAGGCTCGCACGCGACGGCAGCGTCAGCGGGGTCTGGTCCATCCATGGCCGCAGATCCAGCGTCGCGGCCGGGTCGGCCAGGGGCTGGTGCGAGAAGAAGGCGTCCGCCTCGGGCGGAAGGCCGTGGGGCGGTCTGGTGGCGGTGGCCAGGTTGTAGGCCAGCTCGGCGCGCGATATGTAGCCGAGCAGGAGGGCGTCGCGCGGGTCCGACACAACGGGGAAGCCGCGGTGCGGATGCGCGTCGAGGACGCGACCGAGGCTGCCGACCGTGTGGCCGGTTGCGGTAAGCACGATCAGGTCTTCGATCCGGGTCATTACCTCGGCCGCGGTCGGGCCGTCGTCTAGGCTCTCGCCGTCGAGCCCGAGGTGGAGCAGGTCTCCACCGCGGCCGGCCCCGACCCCGCCGCCGTCGTCATCCAGGAATGGGTATTCGTTGAAGTGGATCCACGACTCGTATATGCCCCTGCGCGTGAGCGCATCCCCGACCCACTTGGAAATCATCACGGCCACCATGATGGGCAGCACGTACGTGAGCGCACCCGTGAGCTCAAACATAATGACCACGATCGAGACCGTCATGCGGGTGACGCCGCCGAGGGCGGCAGCCGCGCCGACGATGGCGTAGGTCCCGGGGTTGATGGCGCAGGCCGCCGCCGCATCATCGCCGCCGCCGCCGCCGCTGCCGCTGCCGCTGCTGCTACTGCTGCCGCCGCACCCGTTGATCACGAGTAAGGACGTCGGATGGGATCGGACCCAAAGCTCCATCAGTATCCCGACAGCGCGCCCGACCAGGGCCCCGACCGCCATCGACGGCAGTATTATCCCGGCCGGAATTTGCAATCCGAACGTGACCGTGGCCAGGATGCTGCCGAGCGCGGCCGCAAGCAGGAGCAGGATCACGGTGCGGGCCGACGCCGCCCCGGTCCGGCACAGGCCCAGCTGGTCATCCAACACCTGAGAGCACTCGGCAAACAGGTTGGACACCGCCTCGGACGCCTGGATGCGCATGTACCAGTTCGGGAAGTTGATGACGGCCGTCAGCAGGGCAACGGCGGCCACCTGGCCGACCGGGCCGGGCAGCCAGCCGGAGTTGGCCCGCCTCCACCTGGCCACGAACATGTTGGCCCGGATGAAGAGGCCGCCGTAGACGCCGCCCAGGATGCCCAGCAGCCCGTACGGGACGAGCTCGAAGCCGTGCCAGCTGGTGCTGTACTTGACCTGGTACAGCACCAGCTTGCCGGATCGGAATGGGTCCAGCGCCTGCAGCATCACGGCCGCGGTCATGGCGCACACGAAGCTCTGCCACATGGTCTTATCCGGGAAGTAGTATGCGAGCTGCTCCAGACTGAAGAGCACGCCCCCGATCGGGGATCCGAACGCGACCGAGATCCCGGACGCAGCCGCGGCCGACAGCACCTCACGCTTCCGGGCTATATTAGTCAGCAGACGCTTTCCGGGCACGCGCGTATGGACGGGTGGATCTGATCCAGCCTACCCTCGTTCCCGTCTATGTTCTTAAAGAGCTTGATGAACAGGTTGGAGCAGCAGCACGCAACGTGGACAAGCGGACCCTCTTTGCCCAGCCACATGCCGGACGCGACCGCGAGGCACTGCAGGACCGGGCGCTCGGTCGGTCAGAGAGGAGAGTGGGACAGAAGGGAGGGGGGGAGGGGGAGGAGAGGGCGAGGGCGGAGCAGAGGGCGAGGGCGAGGGCGATGGATGGAACGGGAGGACGGCGGCAGCGCAGAGCGTACCAGCCCAAATGACTTTGTTATCAGAGTCCAAGCACCGAGGAGGCGCCGGATCACGAACCCGCCCAGCACGGTCTTGATCTCGGGGATCCCGCTGTGGCGCGCGTGCACAGAGTAATCTTGCACGAGCAGCGCAGCCGCACTCGCCAGACAAACCCCGGCCACTGTAAAGAAGATGTATTCGACCAGCCACCGGGCCACGGCGGCGGCGGTCGCGGCGGCGGACTCTCCAGAACCGGCGGACCCGCCGATGATGGCCTCTCCCCACGACCGCCACCCGGCACACTTGCTGCCCTGGTCGTACCCGAAGCAGCAGAATCCCTTGCTGAGATAGAACCGACCGCCCTCGGGCCCGCCCGCACAGAAGCCCAGCTTCAGGTCTCCGAGCCAGTCGGTAGTGATGTCGATCGCGGCCGCGACCAGGCCCACGGCCAGGCCGGTCAACACCAGGACCGCCCACACCTGGAACGAGTCGAGCAGTAGCGTCAGCCGCAGCCAGCCAAGGAGGGCGCCCTCTCCCGAGCTGGCGGCCAAAGCGCGCCGCCGCGTGCGCTCCTTGGTGTACTCGAAGATCCAGTCGATCGCGGTGAGGTCGTCGTATCCGACCCGTCGGCCGGGGCCCTCGACACACCAGTCGGGCGCGCCGGCAGCCGTCGCCGCTGCTACTGCTGCCGTTCCTGCCGCTGGACCATCTTTGCGGCTGGGGCTTGAGCCGCTGCCGCTGCCGCCGCTGCCATCCCCGCCGCCCCTGCTGATCCTGCTCCTGCTTCCGCTCCTCCGGATACTCTGCGGGGGGACTGGAGCGGCCGACTCGGGCCCGGAGCCGCCAGTCAAGGACGAGAGGAGACCGCGTGCTGGTGAGGCGAGGAGGCGGGAGGTCGAGGCTTTCTTTTGCGCACGTCTGGAGAAGAGGGGCTCGCGCAGACCCGACTGGATGGCCGCAGCAACCCCGCCGTCGACGCCGTCGTCCCGGGGATCGACGAGTTGGTCGTCTTCGTCATCTTGGTCGTCGTTGTCACGGTCGTCGGCGGGGGGGTGGGGGGAGGAGGACATGTTCTATCGCGGGAACGATCCTGGTCACGGGCCCGTCCGACTGATCGTGCAGCACTACTGTCTTTTGGCGCTTGGCTTGGGCTCGGAGGTGCTCTCACCCGACCCCTCATGCTTAGTAAGATGCCACCTGCTGCATCTCTCTACCGGACCGATGCCTAAACTGATCCCGCCGCGAGCAGATGGGTCGAGACGAGCATATTCAATGCTAATTATAATAACCCAGAGGACTGGCCACGATAACGGTCCAGTCGGGCCCACCTTGGGAGGACGCAAGAAGGCTCGTGCCATCTGGGCAAAGCCTCCATCCACAGATCCAGAGCCCCTTGATCATTATCTAGCAAGTGCAACTGCAGCTAGCTAGGTGCAGGCGACGGCCTATCTAGCTGGTTACAAACCTCCGGGTCGATATACTACCCATGCCTTCAAGTTCAGGCCAAGCGTGTATGTCAAGGTAGCATGTGTCGAGTCAGCCGAAGAGTGCCTTGCGAGGGTTGGCCAGGATCAGAGGAATAAATCTGACGGGAAGGACTACGAGAGGTCGGGCCTCCCGAGCGGGCCTCGTATTTTCTCGGACTTGTTGGCCCGCAACCGTTCCGGTGTTCACGTCCCTAGGATCCGAATCTGTGACATTGTGTAAGATTTAATTGTGGACCAAAAGACGAGAATTAAAAGAATTAGCCCAAGCCAGCAGAGGGGGTGATGGATGGCGAGAAGGGTGGTTTGATTTGATTCTATTTAACGTGACCGGCGGCGAGAAGGGTGGTGTGATAGCTAATGATAATTGGGCAGTCAATAGCGGCTGCCAGGCTTTTGGTGGGATGACCCACTGATCGCGGGGATCAATCTTCAGGTCTGGGCTAGCTCACCATCAATATATAGAACTTTGACTCGTCTCCCACGATGGATCCGCCCATCACAGATCCGCCCACCATAGACGCCTCCCTGCAAATATCGCTCGAGAAGATTCGGGCCCTCTTCGCCGCCCCCGATGACACGAGCCGCTTCGTCGGCTTTGCCCTCCTCAAGTCCGTGCTCGACAACGCGGCCCCCTCCCCGGCCCCCATCCTCGCCGAGCTATGGGAGGCCGTGCCGGTGCCGTTTCTGGACCGGCTGATCCGCACCGGCGTCTTGGCCCGCCGCCCGCAGCACAGGGACATGCTCGATCTGGCCGCCTCGGTCCTGCACGCGTTCGCGGTCGGTGTATCCGACGAGCAGAGGCAGGCGCCGCGCCTGGTGGAAAGGATTCCGCGCCTGGTCGACGCGCTGCTGCACAGGTGTGTGGCAGCCCAGACCTTGTTTCTTGCTCCTTCCTTTCCCTCTCCCTCTCCCCCTGCCTCTGCCTCTGCCTCTTCCTCTCGCAGCTCCCCTCATCTCTCTCACTGACCCGCCCGTCCGCCTAGCTCGGATTCCACCGCGGGGCTCATCCTCGAGACCCTCGCGCCCCTCGTCGGCCTGCCCGCCGGCGCGGATGCGTTCATCCGCCTTGAGGATGTCAGCCCCCTCATCGAGGTCGCTCCTCGCCAGCCTGCCGCTCTCGACGTGCTCTACTCCGCCTGGCTGAGAGCGGGCGCAACCACCGAGGTCGACGCGATGCTGAGAACCAGGATCGACAAGGGGATCCAGGGCCTGACTCTGGTTTTCAAGGGAACAGACTCGGTGATCCTGCTTGAATTTGTGGCCAAACTGTTCCGCCGCCTGGACCCGACTGTGAGTATTGGCTACAACCTACAGCCCCTAACGGCGGCAGCAACTTGGCTGCAGAGACTCAGCTAAGGCGCGATTCAGGTACTCCCCCCATCCCCTCGGTGGCTGGGGCCCCTGGTATCCCTCCTTCACGCCCTCCCGGCCAAGCGCCCCACACCCGAGGCGAGACATGCCTACATCACCGCCGCCGCCGCCATTCTCCAGACCTACCCCGCCAGAGCACCCGCCCTCATCTTCTCCCCAGCCTCGACGTCGGATAAGCCGGCGTCTTACCTGCTCCTGAGTCTCCTCCTCATCGACATCCGCTCCTCCGCCCCGACCCTGCTCGAGTCCCTCAATACGCCCTCCTATACAGCAGTCTCTCTCCGACTGGCGGCCGGGTTCGACGTCGTCTCCGGGTTTGTGGGATACCTGGTCCGGTGCGCAGAAGACGACGAAGACGGTCGAGATGCGGCGCTGCCGCTGCCCATGCCCCCGGACCTGCTCCTCAAGCTCCGCAAGGAGGTTGGCGAGACCATGTCGCTGACGATCGAGTATCTCCGAGACCGGTGGGACTCGGCCCATGCCGGCGCGATGGGGCTTCACCCGGACGCGAGACCCGGGGCCGCGCATGCTGCGACGGGAACAGCTCATCTGCCTCTCGCCTGGGACTCGGCGGCGGGGCAGACGGTGGAGGAGGACCCGCTGATTTTGGCCGCGCTGCGGGCCTTGGCGCTGTGGCTGCGCGAAGACGATAGTTCTCTGCTGCGGAGAGAGGCGGCCGGGCTCGTGGACATGTTTTTGGAGCTGTACGAGTCCAGCTGTCGGCCGGCGGGAGGGGCCAAAACGCTCGACTTTCGATCCCCGGTCCTGACTGCGCTAGAAGTCATCTGCCAGGAAGATGATGGGATCGAGCTCCTGCTCCGGCAAGACGGCTGGAAGATTCTCGTGTCCGACCTCACTGCCGTTCTACGGCTCACGTCGACGGCCAGCGACGAGACGGAGGCCTCGCGGGGGACAGATATTGTCCGGGTGCTCCTCCCCATAGCCGAGGGGGCCAGCTCGACGGCGGAGGAGTGGATGGGCCTGGTCACCGCCGTGGCCGGGTGGGACTGTCCAGACCCGACGGGGGAGGAGGTCCCGGAGGCGGTGACTGAGCTTCAGCTGGCGGCATTACAGCTCGCGTGCGCGCTGGTGGCGAACGCGAGTCCGGGCATGCGAAGTCGATATACTCATTCGGTCGCGGCCGCAAGGGGGGTTGCCGTCGTGTTGCGGCGGAGAATCGGACCTTGGAGTCCGCTGAGGGCCGGAATTGATGACGTGGTTAGAGCTCTGGCGGACTTGTAGCCGACGGTGGCGCGTGCTTGAGCAAGCCAAATGTCGCCGGGGCGGAGAGGAGGAACTAATGATAATGGGACGGCGGGAGTTGTGGAGTGCTCGATGTTATCGGCCGACACGCATCGATTCCTCGACAGCATAAACCCCCCAGTGCCAATGTATTGGCAGCCAGACAGTGCCCGGGGCCGGCGGGCCCAGTGGACAGTCACACACGGTACGAATCCACTCCCGAATTTATTTTCACCCCCAGACGTCAACCCCCAGCCGCACCGGGGTTAGTAGACCAATTTTTCTCCGTCAACAGATCCACTCGGTAAGGCATGCTCTCAAGATGGCCAGAAGAAAAGTGCCCGCGCGATCCCAAGATGGCCCAGCCAAGCAGCCGTCCACCGCGAGACCCGCGGCCAGGTCCCAAGACAAGGCGAGCATGGCCGATCCCGCTGCCGAGGCAGGCGAAAAAAATACGACCCGGATAGTTTTTGACGAGGACGGACTCGATCCCGGCCGAGGCACGGCCGGTACAGACCAGGCCGGGGCTGCTCCGGACGCTGGTGGGGAGGATGGCGAGCAGGAGGCCAGCGACGATAACGAGGCCGACGACGACGACGATGCGCCCGAGGCTGTCTCCACCGCCCAGCTTGCGTCGGAGCTTAAAAGAGCCGCCCAGGAGGTCCAAAAGGCGGCGAGAGAGTAAGTCTTGGAGGACGCACTCTGCTGGCAAGGCGCAGGCTCCAGGATCGCTGACGTGGGGGACCACAGGGAGGCGGCCGTCCGGAAAAGGAAACGTCGGGGTCGAGATGTTCATCTGAAACAGCGGGCCGAGGCGCGGCAGGTGGTGGCGGTAGCAGCAGAAGCAGCAGCAGCAGCAGCAGGGGAAGCGGCAGAGAAGCGAAAGCAGGCACCGGGGGACTCGGACGGCGAGGCCGCCGCGCCCGCCCAAGGAGGTGCATCACACACGACATGGCACCGTCACACGCCCCTTCTCCCCGTCGAGCTCCTCACCGACTCGGATTCGGATTCGGACGCGGATGGCGACGGCGGCGGCGACGGCGCCACCGCCGCCCTGGCAGCGGCTCCTCCACGGCCCAAGCGGCGGAAAGTGGCGACGGTGGAGCGGCAGCTGGCCAGGGAGCGCAGGGCGCCCGCGGACAGGGTGGTCGGGACGACGGTGTATCGAGTCTTGGGGAAGAGCAGGGACGAGCGACTCGCGCCGGCGGGGGAGAAGTACTCAGCCAACGCGAAGCTGGCCCTGCTGAGGAGGAACCGGACCCCTGCTCGACGGCATGTCCTGAGGGCGCGGGGAGGAGGGCGGGGAGGAGGGCGACGGAGTGTGGCCACATGAGGGGACCATCTCGGGCCGACCAGCGCGCATGCTGCTGGTCGATTCATTCCAATCTAGGATATCGCTGCTGTCTCTGGATCCGGAAAGATCTACCTACTATCCGGGACGAAAGAGGACGCTCCCGGGAATGGGCTGGCGGTCAGAAATGAATTAGGCCTTTCCCCCTCCCCCCGCGTTGGTCTGGGCCGGACCTTTTTCTCGCGTGGTGTCGCATGTAACTGCGGAAAGGAAGGCGGCGGTACCGACATGTAGATTGAGCAAAAGTCTCCCGTCTCTCCACACCAGCTGAGATCTCTCGCAGGATCCCGCAGGCCATCTCGACTTGCTCGATCTGCTCGCCTCGGCGTGATCGGCTCTTTTCAGCGGCGGTAGCTTCTCAGCTAATTCCTGCCTATCTAGAGATGTTGCAGGTCGAAGGGCACTGATGGTAGTGTTGCCGGTCGTAGGGTTGCCGATCATAGTGTTGCTGGTGGTATGGTTACTGATGGTAGTAAGGAATAGAGGATTGGGGAAATTGCGAATGGATGCAGGTTGATGAACTTGATGATATCTGCCTCTTGGTGGTGTCCGCCTGACTCTTGACAGCGACCGCTATCCCCCTATGGGGGGATATCCCGGTAGTAGTGTCGATCCTGGTAGTAATGTCGGTCTCGGGAGGTCGTCACTGAGCGGAGAAGGCTCCAACATGCTCCCAATCATCTCTTGCATAGCAAAGATAGACCTCGATAGA
>JAOYNC020029627.1:0-13843 GCA_025802115.2 Bertia moriformis
GGATCGGTCAAGACGACGTCGCACTGCAGATCGCCAAGCATTTCGAGACAGTCGGCCCGGTGGAGAACCGCCGAGCCGATCTGCACCCGCTCGGCCATCAGTCGGCGTCCGAGAGATCGGGCTGGTTGACGGGCGCGTTACCGATCTGCCTGGGCTCGTCGGCTTCGTCCTCAACATCTTCGGCGTCGTCGGCCGATTCCTCGAAGTCGGGCACCAGGAGACGCAGGGCGTCGCGGTGCAGCGAATCGGGCTGGCGAAGGATCATGCCGATCCCGCGACCATCGCTCAATTCAGCCGCCAAGTCTTCGACGACACCAGCTCGCGCCTTGGCCTCCTCTTCGCCGCGCCGGAGGCGGTCAAGCTTGCGGCGTTCGATCTCCTTGCGCGCTGTCCCGGTCGGAAAGACGCGTGAGAGTCGACGAAGCCCCTCCGAAAAGCCGAGGTCCTTATAGAGGCGGCTCCGCAGGTTCACGTCGTCGGGCGTCGTGCTGAACGCCCATAGCTCGACCGGCCCAAGGCTGTTGACCAGCATTTGCTCGTATTTGACGTTGTCAGCATTGAGCAGGACGAGGAAAGGCGCACCGCTCCCATCCTCGGAAGGACCTTTAAGGCGATGCCGGATAACCTCGGACGCGGCGTCGCTCAGGCGGAACCGGGTGACGATGTCGTCGGCTTCCTTGTCGTCGCCAGCACCCAGGATGAAACGTCCGGTCGACTGGCTGATGAGATCGTCGCCGAAGTCGTCAAGCTTCTGGCTGGATAGGCCGAGCTGCAGGTTGTGCTTACGGCCCTCGCGCCGATCCAATTCGACCTGCGCCCGCACGAAGCGACGGCCTTTAGTACGGTGGAATTCGTCATACTCCAGTCGCTTCGTGGTCTCGTAAATCTCGGTCATCCGCTTGGTGTGGAACTCGCGGACGAGCTCGGGAACACTCTCGGCGTATTTGGGCTTGAGAAAAAAGTTACGGGCCAGGATGTGGCGGCCGAGCAGATACATCAGGTCGGTCTGGCGATCGGCTTCTGCGCTCCCGGTCGGTGCGACCTCCTCGAGGTTGAGCACGATGACGCGGGCGGCACCGAAGTCGAGCCGGGTCGGCCGGTTGAGGGTCGGATATTTCCGAATGAGACCCTTGATGTAACGCTCGAAAAGCTGGACCGCCTGCTCGCTGGTTTCCTGGCGGACCTTGCTAAACATATCCCGCACCTGCGAGGTGCGGGACGCGCTGATGAGATCCTGCAGGAGCGGGACCGCTTGCCGCTGCGCCATTTCGGCCAGACGGTAAAGTCCAACCCGGCAAAGCGCGTCGACCACATCCCACCACCACGGCTCGTCCTCGAGTTGGATGCCGTATTGCCGGATCGCCTCGTCCACGTCCGGCAGCAAACCGGTTAGGTAACGCTTCGGCTTCTTATTGGCCTCCGTAGAGGCGTCACTGAACATGCGATAGGCTTCGTCGATCACGAAGCCGACGAGCTGATCCATGCCCTCGAACGGCGCCTCGCTGTCGATCGGCATAGTCGCCAACGCCAGGAAGTTGGATTGAAATGCCCGTTCCAAGGGAAGCGGATAACGGCATCCGATCTGGGTATCGAAGACGTTGACCTCGTAACCGTCGGAGAGCTGCATCTCGAGATAGACGGCCTCGTCGCGGCGACTGGGCGGGAGGGCTTCCTGAACGCACCGGATGAAACCTTCTGCCGAAGGACCGATGTCGAGCTTGCCAATCAGCGGTAGCAGCGCACCCTTTGCGGTCTGAGCGGCCGACGAGAGGACCAGGCCGAGAAGGATGGTGTTGGCGAGCACGCTCTTGCCGAAGCCCGATGGCGCGACAAACAGGTCGACGACCATGGTGCGGCGCGAGCCAGATGGATCGAGTGGCCACATGCGGCCATCGGGCACCCGGAAGAGGACAGATCCCGTGGGCCACGGCGAGGCGGGCCGACCCCATGGCATCATCCGAAGAACCTCGCCGAGCGGCGCGGCTGCCGACGGTGCTGTCGAGGCAACGGCGAGGCCGAGTGCGCTACTCATGACGCCATCGAGCGGGTCGCCCGCCATCGGCGCGGCTTGGCAGTTGCCCCAGCCTTCGATCCGCTGCCGCAGGGTGGCGGCGCGACGACGGAGTTGCGGCACTTCCCCTTCGGGCGCCCAAGTCGCAAAGCTGGTCCGCAGGCGAACCATGATGTCCTGGTTCGTTTCGTGCATGTGGCCGAGCGCATTGAATGCCTCGAACACCTGCTTGTTGGACGGGATAAAGCCAAGCAGCGTGGCAGCGATCTTCTTGAACATCATCATGTTCCGGCCGCCACTCTCGACCAGCATCGACATCCGCCATGGCGTGTGGGTCGCGTTCAGTCGACCGGCAAGCTCGGCAAAAGGACGAGCGTCTTCGGGGCCGACGGTCATATCGACGCTCGCCCACTCATGTCCGCCAATGGTGGTTCGTTGCGAGCCGTGCGTTTCAGCGTCAGCAAAGAAAAGTTGGCTGGACAGCGACGGCCAAAGCGCCAGGCCGGCATCACCCTTCTTCGGTGAGCCGTCCGGCATCCGTGGCATTGGATTGGTGCCCTGGATGAGCGGGTGCCAGTCGCTACCGGAGGTCTCCGGATAAACGGCCTCTCGGATCGCCACGAGAGCCTCGGCCGGGGGAAGCGCGGTGGCACTAATCCCGTTCGACCGCAGCGCACCGAGCACCTTCTGCACGAAGGCGTTGTGCCGCGATGCCATAGTGTCACAGGCTCGAAACGGGTTTTGGGCTTCACCGACGGACGGTGCGCCCTCAGATCCCGCCTTTAGGGCAGCGTCGGCTTGCTTGCGCTCTTCGCGATTGAGCAAAGCCCGCTTGGACCAAAGAACGAAGTAGCAGGCTTCCCAGCGCATGATACGCGGCCAGAGCCGGTTTCGCTCGGTGAAGAACATTCCCAGGTCCAGTCCGATCTGACGAGCGACCTGGCGCGGCGCGTGAAGGTGTCGCTCGATCTCGGCAGCCGACAGGTCGGGATCGCAGGCATACCACGCCTGGATCGCATGGCCGGGACTGAGGAGCGAGTTGGACAGGTCGATCCGCAAACCTTCGGCAATGGCTTCGACATCGGCGCGCATCGTCATGCGGCGAAGGCCCTGGACCCTGATGACGGTGGCGCGTTCGTGGCGTTTGCCGAT
This sequence comes from Bertia moriformis, assembly GCA_025802115.2. NCBI lineage: Eukaryota > Fungi > Ascomycota > Sordariomycetes > Coronophorales > Bertiaceae > Bertia > Bertia moriformis. The sequence continues at coordinate 3,164 of JAOYNC020029627.1, forward strand.
CAGCGTTTCGCCGTCAGTGGTATCGAGATCGCAGAACGAGGGAAGCGGCTGTTTGAGCGCGACCGCGATGCTCGCCAGACTCTTGATGAGGGCTGCGAACATTCTCTACTCCTAGACGGTGGGCAGTTGCGGGGTGCCGGCGGCGGGTTTGGCGAACCAGGCATCGAGCTGTTCGGCATAGATGTCACGACCGTCTTGGAAGTGACGCCCGCGATGCAGCAGGCGTAATCCGCCGATCAATGAAGCTCGCCGACCGTATTGGTCGGAGGTGAGTGCGCTCAGGGCGGCGGCGAGATCGCGGGGTCGGTCGCTATCGATCACACTGCGTGCGGTGGAGGCGCGACGATCGAGCGCGAGATAAGCGCGCCAGGCAGCAGACACCGCGGCGGTGTTGAAGATGGGTCGCTTGGCGAGCGTGCAGGGGAGACCCTCGCCATGGAGGATCTCGTGAATGCCGCGCACGACGACGTTGAGGAGATTTTGCGAGATCTCCGGCAACCAGATCACCCGCATCTGCTCGTCGGCGTGAGCATCGGCGATGTGCTGGACGCCATGACAGAGCGGACACGCGGCAGCCAGATTGTCGCCCGAGGTATCGGCATGATCGTCGTTGATGGTGAACACGTCCTGCCACGATCCAGCAGGAAGCGCGCAGAACCGGCAAACGTGCCGGTCCCGCGCCAAGGCTTTGATGCAGGGCTCCTGCCGCAGACCGAGGGTCCCCTCGGCACGCTGTGCCGAGGGGTGGACAGAGGGAATGAGTGGCAGGAGCATTTGGTTTTACTGGAACGTCATCTGCGCAGCGGTGCCGGTGTTGGACACCGCCCCACCGGAGACCGTGTTGGAGGCAAACGAGCCCCACAGGCTGGCCGAGAGAAAGGCACCGCCGAGGATGACGCCGGCGATTCCGTAGCCGAGCTTGTTCTGGCCGTTCGGGTTCTTCGTGTACTGCCAGATCGTATAGAAGCCGGCCAGGATGGCGGCCGCGCCGAGCAGGTAGCCCATGAGCTGCAGGACGTAACCGCCGCCGGTGCCGAGATCGGTGGAGGCTTCCTGGAGGCGACTGCCGATGCCGCTGGTGGTCGCGGCGAACACGGGCGAGGCGAGGACCATCATGGAGGCCGACGCGAGCCCGAGCTTGGCCGAGATGACCAACCGCCGGGTGGAGCCGAGGATGGGGGACGTGAACTTGAGCGTGGGAGACATTGCGGGAAAACTCCTGGTGAAGAGGGACCATCCCTCTCACCGGAGCTTCAGCCGCGAGGTTGCAAGTGATCGCGGCTAAATCGATGCCGCGCAAAAAAACTTTTGGGCGCCGATACGTCAGCTAGAAATACGCAATGATCGCGGCGGCGATGGTGTCGACGTTCATCACCGCGACCCCGAACATGGCCTGGATGAGCGGGTGTCCATTCTGGTTCCGGTTGCCCTTCTGGGTCTCGTAGAAGGAGAACACGGCGAGCAGCACGATCAGCGCGCCATAGACCCGGAAGAAGTAGAGGAAGGCCGCGATAATGCTCAGCAGCGTTTGAGCCGGCGTGCCGCCCACAAGGGTGGAGGGGTCGAGCGTGGGGGCCGTGTAGGATGTGAGCCCGGCCGCCACAGAAGACGTGACGCCACCGCCAAAGGTATTGTTGGCGAAGGTCAGCATCCGATCGAACGACAGCAACGTCGCAGCCACGAACATCGTGATGAACGGTAGGAAGGGACGACGGCTGGCTTGGCTACCGGGGTTTTGCATTTGCCAGAAGCCGTAAAGGGAGGCCAGCAACAGCGAGCCTCCCCCTAAGTAGCAGATGGTCGGAATGACCCAGGCGAGACCATAGGCGATGTCCGAGGCGAAGTTGACGAAGCCCTGCATCGTTCCCTTCCCTACTGGATGGTGCCGCCATCGGTATCTACGGCCCACGACGTTCCGCGCTGGTAGACGCGCTTGACGTGACCGAGGCCGGGCACGGCATCACCCACCGCTAACTCGAATACGCTGGGAGAACCGGGTGCCGGGTTGACCGCTGCCACGACGGCCAGGCCCGGTGACGCCCCGCGAATGGTGTAGTCTTTCGGTAGGCGACGCTCTGCCGAAGGCGTTGGCAAAGCCGCAGGCGCATCCACCGAGACAGAGAGACTGGCTGAAACTCGCTTTGATGGCACGACCACCGAAGTGGGACGAGCCGACGGGGCAACCGGCATGGCGGGAGCCGGAGCCGTCTCGGTTGGCGCACCGGCCCGCGCGGACGATTGGAGTATCGTCGTCGCTTCAGCCATGCTTAGGCGACCGTCGAAATCGTTGATCTTGTTCTCGACCGTTCCCGAAAGCTGCACGACCGTCGCTCGGAGCTGTGTCACCTCGGTTCGAGTATCGCGGAGCTGTGCGCCCAGGTTCTTAAGCAGGTCGAGCAGTTGAACCTGCTGAGTTGTGGACAGCGGTGCGGCCTGTAACGTGGCGGCGGTCGCGGTCGGATCGGCTGGATTGGCGGGAGCGGTCGGGGCCGCCTTGGCGGGCGCTGGTTGTGTCGACGAGGGGATGACAACGGGGACTGAGGCAGGCGTTACCACCAGTTGAGGAACGTGCCACGGGATCGAGATGTCGGCGGCGAGCGGCGTATTGGCGATCAGGGTTGGCTTGGAGACGACCGCCTCTTTACCGACTACCTGGGAGTTGGCTGGGATTGCTGCCGGACGATCGACGTCAACGGCGGGCGATTTCTGCGTCGTCGGTATCTCGTTGGATGGCTTCGCGGCAGCGGCAACGCTCGGCGCGGCTTCGAGTGCCGGGTCGAGTTTCAGCCCTGCGATTTCCTGCATTTCGGTGGCGGCGACCGGAACCGGATCGGCAGGCTGCTGACGCTGTACAACTGGTCCCGACTTGCCGGGCAATATTCCCGCCTCGCTTGCGCCACTTCGGCCGGTGGTGGAGATCGTTGGCTTGGCCGGCATCGCTTGTGTGTCTGCAGGAACGCCGACGTCACGAACTGGTGTCCCGGTGCTGGCGACCGCCGCCGTAGCGGGCTCGAGATGGTTCCCCGTCGAGTGCATCGGCCCGCTCGCCGCCGACAAATGGCCGTTTGGATCAGTGGCGGCGGCGATCAATCCCTTGCTGATGGCCATGTCCTGAAGAGGCAGCCGGTAAACGTAACCGGCCGCGCCAACACCGAGCAGGAGAATGACTGCGACACCCGCCAGGAGCGAGCGGCGACGGGATTTGCGCGAGGAGGTCGGGATGCGTGCATCCGGCGTTGGGCCGATTGAGCCATGCGCTTGGGAGATTTCGGGAGGCTCGCCTTTGCCCGTCGGTTCGCCCGCAGGCGTGATCGGCGGGAGTCCATAGGCCGTGGCGCTGATCGGCTGAGGCTCTTGGAAATGATGATGTGGCTCAGAAGCGCCGTTTCCTTCACCCGGTAGTCCGAGTGGCGCGGTCAGACCGACGCCGGAGTGGGCGAGATCGGCATCGGAGATGTTCGTATCCATCGGGTGATCCTGCTGCTGTTCAAGGCGTCAGCAGTAAGGATCACCCGGCTCGTTGCGAGCTAGGACAGACGATTTACGGCTCGGCGTCGCTGTAAATGGGCTCGAGGAACATGATGCCGACGTTAACGTTAGCTTCGAGGTTTACGGTCGGCCCTTTGGGTGCGTTGGCAGTGACAGCCGAGCCAAACTGATTGGCGGCGCCGCCGGCAGCTACGCCGAGCTGTTGCGGCAGGTTCAGCTTTTGAAACGCTGTAGCGCCACCTAGCGGCCCGGCGACGACCGTCGAGTTGGACTGCGCGAGGGCTTGGCCGAGCCCAGACACGAAGGCGGCGGCGACCGGGAGGACGAAGCGGGTGACATAGTGCTGATCGACCGAGGATGCGACTGAGGTCTCCAGGGTGTCGGGTGCAATGACCAGCGCATTGATCTTTTGTTGGGTGCCGTCCTGAAGGGTGATGCTCGTGAGGCGCACGACCATTCGCGTATCGCGGGTCTCGAACGTCCCGGTCATCCTGTCACCAACAACCGGACCGGAGAGTGCCTCGATCACCACAGGGCCACCTTGATCGGAGCTGGCGGCGAGCACCGTGCGGCCATAAACGCCGCGGCCGGCAGGCATGAGCACTTGCCGAGATGCCGACGAGGAACCGCGATCTGCAAGGCGGCGAGCATTCGGGACGGGAGTGCCTCCGATCGAGGCTTGACGGCCTTGCGGCGCATTGATGTGGCCAGATCCGTGATCGCCGGACCCGCCGCGCTCATCCGGCGTTAGCACGACTTCGGTCACCTGTGCCTTGTCGCCCCACCCCGCCAACAACGAGCTGATCGCGGCTTGGTAGACCTTGGCTTTTTCGTCATCGGCCTGGCGCTTGGCAGTGGCAGCCGCGGCGGTTGTAGCAGTCGTTTGAGCGGAAGTGGCCGAGGTGTTCGACGTTGTCGTCACCGGGGGCGTTTGGGTCCCGGCCCGCGGCGCCGGTGGATTTGGTCGTGAGAGGGTTTCCGACGTGGCAGGGGTCAGGGTGGGAGCAGGCCGGGGGGTTTCGGCAACGGTAGTTGGCACATCGACGTTGGCAACGGCGGTCTCGCGGCCGGGCATCGTTGCCACGGAGCTGCGCTGCGCTGCGACAGCAACCGCGGCACGGTTCTGGTCGGCGCGCGTGGCAAGCTCGCTGTAGGCTGGGGAGGTGTGGGGACCGCCAGGAAGCGGATCGAGCACGGGTACTTTGGCGATGGCTGTGCCGGTCTCGCTGTGTCGCTGCGAGGTCATCATCATGACCGAGCCAAGAACGATAACGAGCACGAAGCCGCCGACAATCATGAGGCGGCGGGTGCCAGCAGAACCGGACTGGCTCAAAAAGCGGCCGAAGCGAAGTTTAATCGGGATGGCGGACATCGATTGTCACTCCGAGAGGCGGGCGGTCACGGACCGACCGGTGTTGCGATCTGACAGCAAGACGACGGGCGTGGACGGCAGCGCATAGATCGTCATGCCGCCGAGGCCGTTCTCCGATGCGGTCCACTCCGGCGAGAGCACCGTGTATTGGGTCCGCAGGTAGATTTTGTCACCGAGACGCCAGGCCCGAGCGTCATCCGGCGAAACGCCGGTAACGGAAAGCGGCACGGCATCGGCCGGCGGCACGCCATCGAGCATCGCGGTCAGACTGGCCGCGCCGGTCTCGGGAATGTTCGGGCGGGTGATGATTTCGACCCGCGCATTGGGGCCGCGGCCCGCAACGCGAACGTCGACGCGGGCGTCATACCGGTCCCGTCCGCCGACGACCATAAACGCGAGCGGAACCGGTGATCCCTCGAGGTTGACGAGAATGCCACCCCGCGGCTGGGAGGAACGCGGCGCGATCTGGAGGACGTTGCTACCCTTGAGCGGCACGTGGACATCGAAGCCTTGGGCCTGGACGGCTGCGCCCTGACCACCGGAGGAGGTGCTGGTGGGGTTCGAGTTGGTATCCCAGGCGATCGGCCACGGCTGACCGGTGGAGTCTACGAAAGCCAATGCCGTAGGGTAGCCCTGCACGGTCTGGATGATCGGCACGGCCCCACCGGGACTGATCGCGACATTCACCGAACGTGTCGATGGTGACGCAATGGCTGGTGCGGCGACAGTCTCCCGCGCCACCTGGTTTTCCTTATAGCGGCGCCCCAGCTCGATAATCATCTCGGGTGTGAGTGGGATCGCGCTACGCTCGCCATTTCGGAACGCCGGGTCATCGACACCGGGCTCAGGAGATAGTGGCGCATCTTGCGCACGGACCTGAGGCGCCATGACGACGGCCCCGGCAAGTAGAAGAAAGCGTAATCGCATGTGGTTGGCTCCTTTGAGCAAGATCAGTTGCAGGCGTCCGGAAGCTGGCTCGACGGTTGGGCGGGAAGCGCAAAACGGTCCGAGAAGGCCCGGTAGTTGGGCGAGATCGGCGGCCGGAACTGGTTCGGTGGAGGCGGAGCGTCGGCGCCGGTTGGCAGGCACGGGATCGCTCCCGCAGCACCCCCGAGGCTGGTGCCAGTCAAGTCACCAGCCACCCCGCCAAGGCGCGGGTACCCGGGATAAACGTTTGAGTTTACGCCATATCCGGGCGCGCTATTGCTTCCCGGGTAGCCCCGAGCGGTCGACCCGTAAGATGGCGGCTGCGGGGTCATGAGAATGACCTGGCTGTAGCCGGCACTCGATAGGAGGAGGCTCGCCAGCATGAGCGCGACGATGGATCGCACGTCTAACCGCCTGCCGAGGCGGAAATCGGCGTCGTGTTGATCCGGTCGATCACCATACCGTCGGGATGGGACGTGACGAGCGATCTCACCACGACCGCGTCGACCATCAGATGCTGCGTGATTTTTTGATTCTCGTTCATGTATGTCACGATCATCGGGAATTGGATCTTGTAGGAGTAGCGACCGTCCACGACCGGACGATCGAGGATCGTTGCGGCCCGTTCGGGTTGCGCTGTCACCGTCAAGCGTGCGCGTTTGATCTGGTCCAGGTTGCCGGTCTTGATGAAATCGCTGCCGAAATTGTTCCAACCTTCATTGCTGAAGTGGGATGCAGCCTTGGACAATGTGTCACGATAGGTCGCGAAGTTGACGCTGTAGGCGGCGACGATCGACTGCACCGTCCAGGTCAGGACCTCGGCATCGGACATCACCGGCACATCGAGTGGTGTGACCTCGTAGGGTGTGCCGTGACCGTCAGTGTAGAAAAACTGCGGCTGCGGAGGGTGATGCCCAATCCAGATCCGATCTGCGACCAGGCCAACGATCGCGACAGCCATAACGGCTTGGATCATGAAAGAACGACGTGCCAGAGCCTGCAAGAAGTCAGGATCGGACAGCTTGCGGGAGACCGCTTGGGGACGATTGCTCATGTCCCAACTGTCTGCTCGAGAGTTGCGAGCTAAGCCGGATATTTTCGGAGCAGACGCACTTTATTTAGGACCAGAATGCATGCCCAAAGCGGCAATCGAAAACGATCGCCGCTCAAGTCGAATGCAAATCAGTGATAGGGAGGCATTATACTCGGCGGCTTCCGATATCTGTCGTCGGTTTGACGTTACTTAGCCGGCCTTGATGCCTTATCACGCTCCGACTTCGCCAGGAGGGCTGCGCTGAGAGCGGGAGACCAGAAGACGTTACCGGCTTCATCGGCCCGGAGATGCCAACAGGTCTCAGAAGCAGATTTGTTGTATGGCGTCGTCGTCATGACCGTGGTCGCCCCTTATTACTATGCAATGCGTATCGTAGTCTCAGTCGTAAGCAAGAACGCCAGACGCGACCATGTCGCGATAGGTTTTTGTCCGCTTGAACTCATTGCAAATCCTTGGGCCATTCTTCGGACCCCAAAATGGGTTCTTCGTGACCACACAAAACTTAAAGGTCCAGCCAGCCTTTCGGTATTCCTCGAGCATCGGCTCGTTCGGATCGAAGACCGTTTTGGTCAATTTATTCCGGTAGGCGCTCCGGCCCGGAAGCTGCAGACGTGCCAGCGTCCATTGAGTGTGTCGGTAGTCACGCCGCATCCGCCATGCCGTCGCCCACGGGTTGATCCCGCGGAGATGTTCTTCGCCCAAGCGGCAATCGTCGCCATTATTCCAACTACGATAATGTAGTGGAGCCAACGGTGGCAGCAGATTGGGCCGCTGTAAGACTAAGGTTTCGTGCGGACGGGTTGGCAGGCCCAGGCTACGAGCCTTGTAGCGAACCGAACCTGGTGAGCGGCCGATATAATCAGCAATCGCGCCCACAGTGAGCTGACAATGCCACAGCATCATCAGGTAATTAACTTGAATAGGCGTCCAAGCTTTTGGGGACGGCAGGAACCGCAGTTTGCGAGTGCCAAGGCTGTCCACTCCGTTTGCTTCCATCAACGCAGGGACGTCGATCTCTCGTATCTCGAACATCTTTGCAATCGAAGCAGCATCGAAGCCCGCCGTAGCCACATGACGAAACAATACTTCGCAGACCGAAATGATGATTTCCTCATCCTTGAAGCCGCCGAACCGCCGACCGCCCTTGCTGGGTCGGACTTCATAATTGGCCACGACGAGCGGAGGAAGATTCATCATCACGAACACTCACTTTTGGGTGCGTCGGGGGAAGCTAAACCAGCTATCGAAAAGCCGAGCAAGAAAAAAGACTCGCCTAAACTAGCCAGGGTGCGATGCAAATTATGGGGGTTTCGGACTTGTTGAAACCAGCATGGAGCAGCAAGGAGATTCACGTATGGACCGTCTATCTGAGGGACGGGTTTCATTGCCGCGATGTCGGCGCATATTGCTCTCGCCGTCCCGCTGCCTCGAACAATGCGCCTAAGACACTAACCAGAGTGCTCGAGCCGACGGGAACCGCTCCTTGTTCCAACAACAAGGATTGTACCCGAACATCGACAGCTGATGTGAGACGCGCCAAGAAGTCGAGGGTGACGAGTTGGCTCGGAGAAACACCATAGCCGACGCCGCAGATGAGATCATGTGGCTGCACGCCGTAGGCCGCTGCAAGGTTGCTCAGCGAGTCCATGGTGATGTTCTGCACGCCGCGCTCCATCGCTCCGATGTAGGCAGAGTCTATCCCGGTGCGCGCCTCCATCTTCGCCAGCGTAAGGCCCAGGTCGCGCCTAATTTTCCTGATGTTCCTACCAACAGCGGCCCGCAAGTTCGGACCTCGCAATACCCCGGTCAGCACGCGCCGCCCCCGCGCGTTTGGCTCGTCAGCCGCTGGTGTCTTCTTACCTGGTCTCTTCATCGATACCCTTCCGTCAACCCTAGCAAACAAGCCCAGATTCTTACGGTCCAGACGTCCGATGAGAGGTTGCAAGCTAGAACCAGGAAATTGCGATTTCCTGCAAAAAGCTGGAATTGGCTCGCAACGGCGGGAGATAATCTGACGACGGACACAGGACCGACCCGATGATCGACATCATGCGTTTGCTTCAGCTTGCCGCATTCCTCACCCTCGTCGCGCCTCTGTCGGCGCGAGCGGACTTCCAGATAGGCGCCCCTACACCAAGACCGACGCCGGAAGCCCCGAGTGAGCCGGCGCCTTTGCCGCCGGTGCCCAAATTCAAGACTGCGACGGGCTACGGCAACAATGTCCCGCTCGACTTCGCAGCACGGCAGATTGTACCAATGAGCGTCCGGCTTCGGTTCGCCGCCAACGTTGATCGCGATACCCTGGTCACATGGCGAGGCAATGCGCCGTGGAATCACGTGCTGACCGCAGCCTTGCGACCGCTGGGTTTGCGCGTTCTGATCGGTGCGACCGAGGTCACAATCTTGCGGTGAGAACGGGATCATAATCCTATCCTAGCCCACCCAGAAAATAGAACGCAACGTGAACATGCTTGTCGAGGTCGTAATTTTATTCGGCTCGGAAAATCGGCACGATCACTTGCAACCTCCCGCTTCACCATGACGAAATCACCGAACGGATTTCGTCATGCCGGATTTAACTGCGACCGCAATCAGCGAGTGGCTGATCTTACATGGATCCGATGCCGTGACAGGTAGCGATCCTGCCTTGGATGCTAACCCGGTTGCTGAACCGCTGGTTCTCCAGCTCGGCGACGCACTCGATCGAGCCTTAGGTGCAAATGCGGGCGGGACCGAAGCCTTCCTCGGCGACGACCGGATGACCCCGCACCTACGAGCCGTGATGGTCGGCATGGGGTCGCCCCGCCGCCTGAGAATGATGCACTGGTTGGTCGACAGCGAGTTTGAAGATCCCCGGGCCATCATTGAGGGCATCGAGAACGCACCCGGTGAAGCGACAGGCGAAGGCTTGCGGCCCTGGCTTCTCGACCTTCAACGGCGAGAGTTACTGGAGACGGTCTTCGACAGTGACCGAATCAACATGCTGCTCGCCGCTTGCCGACGGGCGTCCGGGTCAGGAGAAACCACGTGAACATCAGCAAATACAGAACCACGGCGCTGGTTTGGACCGTCTTGGCCGCACTTCTTGTACCTGTGCAGGGGTGGGCCGATGACACGGACGGATGCACGACACTCGCCAATTCCGCCGCTGCAGGACTGGCCAACACGATCGCGGCTGACGATCAGACGATCAAGCCCCCTCAGAGCGTGACCACGTTGAGCTGCCTCGGCAGCTTCTACAACGGCACTGGGTTGAACGTCATTACCAACCTCCTCGACCCAGGCTCTCTGCTGGCAACGATCGAGGGTAAGATCTGCTCTGCCGTTCAAAGCACCTGGAATAACTACGTCGGCAGCGTCCAGTGCGGATTGACCATCACTGGGTTCAACGTCGGCTTTGGCGGGTTGGGCGGCGGCAACTTCTGCCCGAAGCTCAGCTTTGGCGGCGGCGGTAGCTCGATCGGCAGCGTCGGTGCTGGGCTTAGCGGCACTCAGTCTGGCCGCTACCTCACCGGCACCGGCATCCCGCCCAGCGGCTACACCCTTCCCACCGGCACGAACTACTAGGAGCCATCATGCGCCGCTCAACCGGACTTCTCGGAACCACTGCGCTCGGTCTGGTGCTTGGTGGCGTCCTTATGAACACAACACCGGCTTCTGCCGATCTGCCGACCATCGACATCGCTGCAATCGCACAGTCGGTTAAGTCCTTCGCGCAAGAGACGGGCATTCTGAACGTGCTCAACGCGATGAACACCGTTCAATCCACAATTAACCAAACGATGTCCGACATTAAGGGTGCCATCGGCCCGAGCACCTACGGCGATACAAACACACT
>JAOYNC020029722.1:0-13838 GCA_025802115.2 Bertia moriformis
GGGGGGGGGGGGGGGGGGGGGGGGGGGGGGGGGGGAGGGGAGGAGGAGGAGGAGCATCCCAAGGGCTTACCACTTACCACACTAGCGCACCGGCTTTTCCGCCAGCCTCTGGAGAGATGAATCACATCACAGCGGCGGAACCGACGGAACCGGCGGGACACCCCGGATTCGCCCATTCGCCCACCCCGATAGCAGCCGAAATACCCACTCAAGAACTGGTCATCTGGCCCCCCAGCCCACTTATCTCTCCCTCATCGGCTAACAAGCGCAGAGCCCGGTTCTCGATCCGGCACCGGCCGAGATAGAGTTGTGGCCCGGCCCTGTTCACACGGGGCCCAATCTTCCAGCCTTGCGCACGCTGCTGTCCCGGCGCTCGCCTCCGCCGATGCCAGGCCGCTGGGTGGCCAAGCCTCGGCAGGAGGGGATCAGCCGCGCTTGCAGAGGGAAGCCAGTGCAGATGATGAGCCGAATATTGGCAGTGTCTGTGTGTGAGACCGACAGGGCGGCGACCGGCGTGCTCGGTGATACGGGCCCCCAGTTTCAAGGCCGACAAAATGCTGAACGGCAGCCAGGGTTGGCGGCTCCGGGCCGGAAGCTCCACAGAGCTGGACCGGAAATGTGCGCCAATCGTGTCCATGACAACCAACCACCGGCTGGGGCCAATGTGGCTAGTGTTGCCAGCGTGGCCAGCGTAGCCGGCGTGGCCGAAAAGGCCCGGTCCTCAGGTCCCTCCCGCAGCCGGAGCGCTTGAGAGGGGAGACGGCAGCGCCACCTCTACACTGTCACGTCACAGAAGAGGTGGTACCAGCGAAAATGAAAACCACGCGCGCTCAAACAGTCGAGTCGGCCTGGCTGGTCGCGCCCTCCCTCGCAGCCCCCCACCCTTCTCCCTCCGGCCAGGGCCGGCGGCGCTTCCATGTACCCCGAGCTTGGGCGATGGCTGGTGCGGTCCAGACTGCCAGATCGAGACTCGGCACCATCGGGTCGGTGCAGCAGCGGCAGCGGCAGCGGCAACCTCTCGAGGTCGCGCCATGGGTACAATATGGGCGGCATGGGCTGGAAAAAAAAAGCCAGTGATCTGCCGCTTGCGGGGCCGCGGTCGGGAACATGGACACCCGGGGGGGGATCAGAGCGTGCGCTGGCGAGGAGCCAGCGGCAAGCAAGCGATGCACGTGTGCAGAGTCCGGGGCCCGTCACGACACGACCGGGCCATGTGCAGATGCTCCAGCCGATCCGCTCAAGCGCTAGCCCGAGCCCCGGCTCAAGAAAATGACAGATTACACGTTGGGGAGTAGCGGCCGGCTCGGCCGTAAATACGTCGCATGTTCCGTCGCTGATTGCATCTGGGGCTCGCACCTCGTATCGATGCCCTGAAGCTCTGAGGGAGGGATACCATGCTGGGGGCAGATTCCACCGCGCGCCTCGCGCCCAGGAGCTTTCCTTTTCTATCTTCATACCCGTCGGAACGAGAGGGAAGGAATTTTTTCCTTTTTTTTAAAAAACAGGGGGGGACCGGCCAGGCCAGCTCGAGTTCAGCCGTCCTCATCGAGGTGACCACTCACAGACAGAGCCCGACCATGGTACCGTTGGCTGACATTGGTTTGGGCCGCAGGGGGCCGCGGTGCCGGGGCTGCGGACAAGAAAAGACGGAGGAGGCCCGGGGCTTGTTTCAACTCTAATGCTACTTGCTAACTGTTGTCATCGTCGCGGCCGCAACAGCAGCAGCACGCGTGGAGGGGAGGTGCTTGACCCAGATGAGGTCCTCTGCGCCCGGCGGGAAATTACGAGCGCTCCGCCGGGACTCGAGCAGGGGCTCTCCGCCCCACTCGAACCAGTGGACGAAGCCGCAATTTGACATGACGGCCGACAGGGGGCTGCCGGCCGCCGGCAAGAGGGTGACAAAACGAGCAAGTATAGAAACAAACGGAAAAAAAAAAAAGAAAAAAAAAAAAAGAGGCGGGAGGGATTCCACGGACCTGAGGATGCAACATGACTGACTGTCTGGGATACTTTTCTGGTCGAGGTCTGTGCGCCTGACCCTTTTCACCCATGTTCCCCGCTCGTGATTTCATACTCTCCGGCAGGGGTTGGTGACAGGTGGGAGATGTTGGCCAACCTGGTGGGTAGACTGCTGGTGGTGCTGGTGGTGCTGGTGGTGCTGGTGGTGCTGCTGCATCTGCTGGTGCTGGTGCTGCGTGTGTGGCCGTCCCTCGCCATTGCTGGCGACGGGTCAAGTGTCCGTGCCTGCCCCCTCATCTTGCTGCTGTTCTCAACCTCAGACAGCCGTCGCATGGCGAACGGGGGTCCATCATGGTGCCGCCACTGCTGCAGCGGTACTGCTGCAGCGCTGGTGGTGCCGGGCAGCGCTGCTCCATGGTTGGGCTACAGGTAACCAGTTTGCGCTCGGTTCGACCGTAGAGCAAGAGCCGGGGGAGCGGCTTGGGCTCCAGCAGCAGATCAATTGGCAGACACACGGACGGGGGGGAGGGGGCACTGAGCACGGCGCCCTGATGTCGGCATCGGCCTGCTGTCGGGCCTCGATCTGGAGGTCAGAGCCAGTAGCAGAAAGATAGGGCCCCGTTCCGGGGTGATATGGCGGTCGGGGTGATATGCGGTCGATTTGCTGTTGCCCTGCCTTGCTCTCTCTCCAACTCTGCCCCTCCCTCACCCTTGCCCTTGACTTGCGGCGCCCCCTCCCATTTACCCATTGATATCGCTCTCCCTCGGCTCGGCCACTCCCTCCCTTGATAACCCGGTTTTCAGACGCGGCTCCCCCAACCTGTTTGCCTGCTTGGTACTCGACAGGTCGCTCCTCGCCCTCGACCGAGCAGCGCCCTGCCAAACTTTGCTTTTCTTCTCTGGCCGGCTCGACTTTTTTGCCCCCGGCTCCATCACGAGAGTCGTCGGATCGGTGCCCCATCGCCCCTCTGCCCCCCCCCCCCCGGAAGCCCCCCCGACTTGGACGGCAGAGGGAAAGAATTAGCGAAAGGAGGCGCAGCCGATCGTTTATAAGACAGAAAGATACTCCCCCCTCGCATGCTGGCCGCGGCGGAAGTGGCTATTGTTATTGTTGTTGTTGTTGCTGTCGTCGTTGTTGTTGTTGTTTTCCTTGCATCTGCTGCTGCTGCCTCTCTGCTGTTGCAAGGGAGACGCGGCCATGAATATGGCGGAGGAAGAAGAGGGGGCCGGTGTTGCTGCCGGCGCCGACGCTGCCGCCGCTACTGTTGCTGCTGCTGCTGCTGGCGCCCCTAAAACTCAAACTGGCCGAAACCCCAAGCCCACAGTCCCATTCCCCATCCCAATCCGCAAAATCAACCCTGATCCCCCCCCCCTCCCGCCGCTCCCATCCTCACCCTCGACCGGCCATAGCCCGAGCGGCCGTCCTCACCAGCAGCGCCACCAGCGGCAGGCCTCGACGCCGTCATCGTCCACGTCCACGCCCAGACTGCTGCCCGCGCCGTTCCGGTTCTCAGACCCGAGAATCAGCCACCTGCACCAGCGCCAGCTCTTCCAGCCCCAGAACCCGCTGTCGCCCGTATCGGCGAGAACGGCCACCTCGGCGGCCACGACGACGACGACGACGCACGAAAGCGGCGCTGGTGGTGGTGGTATCGGCAGCAGCAGCCCCGACATCGACATCCCAGCCGCATCTCGGAGCCAGATCGCTGTCTCGACACCACTGCGACAAATAGCACGGCCGCAACAACAACAACAAAAACAACAAGGCCCGGATTTCTGGCCCGAGACCTCGGCGACGAGTCGGCAGCAGCAGCAGCAGCAGAAGCAGCACGAGGCGGAGGAGCCGCGACGCGAGATCTTTTCCGACGACCCGGCCCATGATCCCTCGCTCTCGTATTTGAGTATCATTGCCGTCCAGGGCGGCGATACGCAATCGCTGCCGGCCGACGACCACGATTACGATAACCGCACCGCCGGCCACAATCGGCCCTCAGTGCCGTCGTCCGTTACTTTCCGGTTTTCATTCCCGCCGGCCGCCACGACGAAGAAGCGTCCCCTCCAAGGCGAGCAAGACAGGTCCGGCTCAGACCCAGACGCCGTCGCTTCTCGACGGCCCGTCTCGTTTCCCGCCGCCGCTACCTCAACCGCAGCTGTAGCGCGAAGGCCCAAGCGCGCATCGGTCTCATTCGAGTCCGACCCTCCAGACTCGAGCCAAAACGCGGACTCGGACCACTGTCGATCATTCCCAGGCGACGGCATCGAGACGAGGCCGACGGCGCCGGATCCTGCGGCGCAGAAACCACGGCAGAGCAGCAGCACTCCCAAGCCCTCGGCCGCCTCCGCCTCGGCCGCCTCCGCCCCGGGCGCTGGCGATGACGGGCGTCCGCATCGACCGCCGCCTATTTCATTCAAAGGCTTGCCCCCAGCGAGCGGCTCCTCGCCCGTGCGAGTCCCGCCGATCCGCGGCTTCCGATCCTCGGGCTCGCGCCGCAGTCTCGTGCTCGACACCAGCGGCGGCGCGACGGCTACCGCACCTGGCGCCGCCGCCGCGATGCGCTCCCACGGCCGACCAGACCGCCAGATGATCACCCCGCCGGATTCGGCCGCCGCCCGGGAGGATGACACCACGGGCGATCTGTTTCTGAAAATCGCCGGCCAGGAGCAGGACACCATCCTCCCCTCGATCGAGCACGAGACCATCCTCCCCTCGACCGAGCACGAATCGCCGCCGCGAGAGTATCCCATGCCGGTTAACCGTTCTAATACTACCATCTCCACCGCCTCCACCGCCACCGCTACTCCCCTGGTGAGTGCCCGCGCTTTCTTTCCCTATCTCACCTTGATCACCCCGCCACCATTCACCCCGCCCTGATGGCAATCCGCCACCTGGGCGTCGCAGACTGCCGGGGATACGCACAATGCGCCAGGAGACCCCACTCCCCGCCGCCGCCATCCCCCCCCCAGATCCAATTCCATGCCAACTTAATTCACCTCCCGCTCGGGAATGGAGTATCTTTTTGCCATGCCCGCTGACCGGAGAGGGCCATCCAGCAGCCGCCATCGCATCGAGCGGTAAATCTACACCGCCGACCTTTCTCCACCATAGCAACACCCTCGTCCACTCCCGGCTCGCCACCCCAAAAGAGCCGGCGCCTCTCGGATCAGATCCACCGCCTGACCGACCATAATCATCGGCTCTCGGACCAGAGCCATCGGCTCATGGATCAGCAGCAGAGCTACACGTCGAAACCGCAGGCCTACGGAGACATGCCGTCGCCGCTTCCGCAGAACCCGGCCCTCAGTCGATCGTCAACGACGAGATCGCTCGTCAGAGATAAGGCGGCGTCGAGCCACCCGGCAGAGGACACGAACCGCAGGATGGCCAGCTCGATCCTGCGCTCGGCGCCCATGACCCCTCGGTCCCTGGTCTTCAATGACTCCCCCAAAGGCTCGTCGTCGTCCCACGTGCTGCGGCGGACCTCGGTCACCGAGGGCAGCAGCAGTGCCCGGTCTTCGGAGTTCAGGACATCGGGCACCGGCCTGTCGTACCATTCCCGCTCCTTCGGATCATCCCCGCTGGCGCCCCGTGCGGCGGCGGCGGCGGCAGCGGCAGCGGATCCCCAGCAGCCAGAGCCCGCCGCCGGCCAGGGGCCCGGAGGCGTCGAGGGGACCGAGTCCACGTCTTCGACAAATGCTCCATCGACGGTATGGGACGAGCTGGATGATCTCAAGTCGCGACTCAACCGGTTGGAGCTGACTGGAAAGATGCCGGCCACCTCGGGCGCGGCCGTGTCTCGACTCGCGGACGAACGGCCGCCCACCGCCACGACGGCCACTACGTCATCGTCATCGCCTCCGGCAGGCTCGGGCCCGGTCGAGGCCAAGGCGGCCGCGGGCAGCAGCACCGTTTCGGGAGGAGCGGCCCCGCGGGACGGCCATCCGATCTTGCGCACGGCCCTAATCAAGTCCCGCCAGTACCTCAGCCCGGACGCGTATCGGGCCCTCGAGGCGGCCGCGGCCGACTCCCTGGCGCTGCTCGCCATGATGGGCACCCCGGGCCAGCATGGCCCCATCTCGAGCGGCGCCAGCATCATTGGGACGTCCATGTCGATTACCGACCGGCAGCTCCGCCGCAAGGTGGACGGCGTATGCCGCAGTCTCACCGAGCTCTGTATCGCACTATGCGATGATATGCCCATGCCCCGAGCGCAGCCGCCGCCGCCGCCTCCGCCGCCGCCACCGCCACCGCGAGAAGAGCAGCGGGAGCCTCCTCGGGAGCAGCAGCAGCAGCAGCGGCATTATCACTCGCAGCAGCACCCGCAGTACTCGCCGCACCTGCTGTCGGCCGCAATCGTGAACGAGGAGCAGGCCACGCCGACAACGAGCAAGAGTTTCTCGGCGCTGCCGATGCAAAAGCGGCCCAGCATATCGGAAGATCGGCTCACGAAGCTGACGACCAGTCCGCGGACCATGTCCAAGATGGAACGGCGGACCAATCTGCTGAACGGGGGGAACGGGGCCGGGATCATGCACAGCTCGAGTGCGGCCCTGTCCAGCTCGCGTCTGATGATGGAACCGGCTCCGACACCGGCCGAAACCAACAACCTGCCTCCTCCCGGCCGGCGGTCTTCAATGCTGCTTGCACGCACTCGCAGGGCCGTGACTGAGGAGCCCGACGACGGGGGACGTGTACTATCGTCGTCGCTGCGCAATATCCGCAGGGCTGGCACGGAAGAGCCCGAAGGCGGCCCACCCATGATACTGGAACCATCCAGCTCGTCAATTCTCAGAAGCCGTCGGGCCGCAACCGAGGAGCTGGAGGACATGTCCGGGGGCAGGAAGACCTCGCTCCTGATACGGGGGCGAGACCGCAGCCGCGAATACGAGTCCGAGGTCGGCCAGCAGTCCCGTGCGCCGTCCCGGGCCGTCTTGGAGGTGGCGGGTGGCGGCCCTCGCGCAATGTCGCGCACATATCTGTCGCACCGGATGGTGGCGGCAACCGAAGCTCCCGGCTCGCCCGACGGCAGCAGTCTCGGCAGCTCGGCGCTGCCGCGACGGCGTATGATACCGAATTCGCGCCTCAATTCCCAGCAGGCCATGCATGCCATGCCATCGGCAGGGGCCGGGTCGGCGATCATAACGACGAGTTCGGGACAGCAATACCTGAGCCGGTCTCTGAGTCGGCGGGTCACTGACGATACGGCCGACGACCAGGAGGCAAGGCAGCAGCAACAGTATCAGCAACAGCAGCAGCAGCGGCCCCCGCCAATACTCCACCGCGCCGGCAGCGTTTTCCGACGCCAATACCTGGACGGAGATGTGACGATCGTGCCCTCTGAGAGGAGAAGTGGGGCCGTGTATCGATGATGATAGCAAGACACTGCACACACAGGTGGCGTTTTTTGCCTGGTTTCTTTTTCTTCCTATCATGAGGAAGTTAAAAATACGGTGCGGGGGGAGGCATCATCATAAGGGGCATGATTTTGTGTATCACTATGGAGCGAGCGGGCCAACCATTACATACCACACTGCATATGAGCGAGAGGGGATGATGGGGAGGCAGCCACGGATGGGGGGGGTTGGAGATTATACCCCGCACAGCAGGTAGGCAGGCGCCCAGGCACTCTATATCGTTGGGGCTTGGGGGCACCACGGGGGGGCCGATGAGGTCGGGGGTTTCTTTTCTTTTTGTATTTAATGTGCCAGTCACTGAAGCGGGTTGGTCAGCCATGAGCGGAGGTAAAAGCGTGAATGGACATGTTAAAGGTCGATGGCGTCTATGGTCGATTGGGAGAAGTCAAAGTGCGAGGGCCCGTTCCGGAGCCAGAATGGGGGTATTTACATGTTGGAGCGAACGACGTGTGTAGTAGTGGTGGTGGTGGTGGTGGTGGTGGTTGGTGGGTGGGATGTGCGGCCGTGGGCTCGGTTGACCTCGGCCGTGCCAGGGTCGATTGAGTGTGCGGGTCGGATCGGGTCGGATCGGGTCGTATCGGATCGGATCGGATCGGTGCCAGACACGGCCCCAGATACCCTCGACCTCGACGCGAGGTCAGGCAGCGAGTTGCCTGCAGTGCATACGAACTTGAGGCTGAAGAAGCAGAGATGTGCTCTGGCGTGGGGCTTGGAGCGGAGCTAGGCGGGAAGTGGTGACCGAGGTGACGACCGACTCGGCTTACATGTTGGTTGGCCGAGTTAGTCATACCGGCAGGGAGGGGTTGTCTTTGCGCCCTGCGTCGTGGTCGTGGTCGCGGTTGAATAAGTGCAGATCGAGCGCAGGATTGGTCAAGAAAAATTCAGGCTCCCGGGCTTGTCCGAGTCCGAGTCTGATGTTTGGCCGGCGGGCGACACCTCTGATTGCGAGCACAGTCCGGGTGTGCTCCTCTGCTGCTGCTGCCGCGTCCCGCCACTTGCTTACGCCGCTACGCCGTGATGGTATCTTGAAACGCAGCAGCGATTTATCCTCAGCACCGCCGGCACCGCCAGGACTGCCATCACCTTCATCACCAGCACCAATACCAGCGCCAGCACTGCCATCGCCATCGCCGTCATTGCCACCATCGCCACAAACAACAACAACAGCACCAGCACCCCCTTCGCCATCGTCGCCCGCGCGTCTACTCCCACCCCGACCCCCAACTACATCACCAATAACCCCATCAACACCGCGAGGAATACTACGACCACGCCCACCCCCAGCCCTGCCATTCCTCGAGCAGCCCCCCCCCCACCAACATCACCCCACCATGCATACGTCGGACGAAACCAGGCTCGAGCTCGCGGACCGGGCCGAGCGCGACAGCCACAAGGGACGACGCGATCGCGATCGCGGAGGCGGACGGGCCGGCGGCTGCTCCGGCCAGGGCCGAGACGTCCGCATCTCCAAGGCGCTCTCGCGCCTGCTCCGTCACCAGGCCGAGAACGAGCGCATCGCGCTTGACGCGGAGGGCTACGCCCCGTTGGATCGGGTCATGGCGTGGCAGCCGCTGCGGGCGCTGGATATCACGTGGGACGATGTGCAGACTGCAGTGAGGGACAATGCGAAGCAGCGGTTCGCGCTCAAGAAACGGGACGGGGCCCGGTCCGATGGCGACCAGGATCCGGCTGAGTGGCTCATTCGTGCGAACCAGGGGCATAGCATCCGGCTTGCGTCGGAGGCGCATCTGCGCCCGATATCGCTGCTGGAGCCCGGG
Source organism: Bertia moriformis (assembly GCA_025802115.2). Taxonomy (NCBI): domain Eukaryota; kingdom Fungi; phylum Ascomycota; class Sordariomycetes; order Coronophorales; family Bertiaceae; genus Bertia; species Bertia moriformis. The sequence continues at coordinate 9,150 of JAOYNC020029722.1, forward strand.
GGCGGGGCGGCCGGAGGATCAGAAGAGGGCATAGCCGTCGCAGCCGCCCCCGTCGCCGTCCCAGCCGTGGTCGTCCACGGGACTTACTTTGCAGCGTGGCCCGCCATTGTGGCCTCGGGCGGGCTGAGGCCCATGGGCCGCACCCACGTGCACTGCGCGACCGGCCTGCCGGAGGGCATCACCGGCGGCAGCAACGGCGGCGGCGGCGGCGGCGGCGGCGCCGTAATCATCAGCGGAATGCGCGCCGACGCAGAGCTGGCCATCTATATCGACGTGGCCGCCAGTCTGCGCGACGATGCGATGCGGTGGTGGATCAGCGACAACGGGGTCGTCCTGTCTGAGGGAGACGAGGCCGGCCTGGTGCCGGTCAAGTACTTCCGGGAGGTGGTCGGGAGAAAGGCTGGGGTCGGCACGCTGTGGCGAGATGGCGAGTGGGTGGCTGATCTGCCGCAGGGTCTCGGGGGGAGCAGGGGAGGCCAGAGGGGGGGTCGGCATGGGGGGAGGGCACGAGGGCAAGGCGGGAGGCGCGGGAGGGGAGATGGAAGAAGAGGCGGAGGTGGAGGCGGGGGCGGAGGTGACGGCACCTCTCCATCCTCATAATGGTGCCCCCGTCAGAACTGGTGGCATGGCCGTGGGAGTGGCCGGGAGAAGCAGAGGGGAGCAAGTGGATAGATCAGGGTGACAGAAGAGGCGGGAATAGAAGGACGAGGCCAGGTTGGGGCCGATAAGTGGTGTCTGTACGGTGTTTTGCCGGAATTAGTGACGCGTCCATGGTGGAGGGGCGGAGATGGGGAGGGCGCGTTCTCAACGTGCTCTTATCGACCCTGGTGGCGGCGGGGGAGTGACGAATCGGAAGCGGGGTCGTTTATGGACCAAGGGCCAGGAAAAGAAAAGACGGGAATAGCTTTGTGGAAGAATGCGAGGCGGCGTTCTGAGCGCATACTTGGCAGGTGTTCGTGTGGACCCTATGGGTCGGCCATATATATATTGATCGTTCTTTAGCTGGCGGGACGAGATTGATGCTGGCAGGGTATTTTAACCACCAGTAATGTCTGAGATCGCATGCATGCTATCCACATTCTGAACACACCAAATGCATGCCAACCAGTCAGCTACCCACTAATGACAGATCTTGACGTTTCCATTCCCGAGGCATCTGGTCCGGGGGGGGGCGGGCGGGAGGTATTCCAGATACTGATAGGACTGGCATCAAGGACACTATCTGCAGAAACATGCTGGTTCGAAACTGGAGGGGGGGCATCTCGGCTGCCAGTGTTTGGCCACTGCGCTCGAGACTCATCTGGGGCGGGACGTCTCGAGAGCACTGCCCACTGCCGAGGCAGCACTCGACTACTTCTCAAAGAAGCCGCCATCCCCGTCCTCACCATCGCCATTATCCCCCTCGCCATGGTCCCCAGCCTTTCCGCCCCTCGCGCCCACTATCCTGCCCCTCTTCTTTCTCTTGACAGGCGGGGGGCCACTGCTCGGCCCGTCCTCGGCTGACGGCAAGCCGTCTTCCGCCGCCCCCCCTTCTCTATCCCGCAGGTGCTCGAGCGCGGCCGCCCCCCGTATCATGGCTCTCTCAACGTCCTTCCAGAGCGGGGGCCTCTCGGCGCCGAGGAGGAGGGCCGCTCGACCGCCCGGCTCTCCCGTCTCCCTGCCCACTCCCGCCACTGCATCCTGGTCCATCTTTTTGCCCACATCTTTGCCCGCCTCCCCCGTATCCCTGCCCGCCTCCCTGCGTGACGGATAGAGGCTTACGTAGCGCTCCAGCACGGGATAGTAGGTCGCGTACGCGAGGTCGACCCGAGCAACGTGCAGGTCGGCTTCGAGGCGGGCGGTGGCCCGGTTCGATTCTTCTTCTACTTCTTCGTCGTCGGCGGCCGCGGTCGCCGCCGCCGCCTCGAGCTGTCGCTCCAACTGGCGGACAAGGCGAGAGGCCTTTTGGCGCTCTGCGCGGGGGTAAGCGGCGGATACTAGCGAATAGGGACTGGCGTGAGAGAGGGAGGGATAGGGGTGAGAACTGAGCGCACCAAAAAACCGCACCATGTGGTACTTTCCAATCATCCTGCCCCTCGCCTTCCGGGCAGCCGCATCCGCGACGGTAGCCCGGGAGGCGGCGAGCTCGCGCTCCAGCTCCGCCCGCACATTGGCGGGGAGCACATGTGCGCCGGCGGCGGCAGCGTCACCATCCCGTCGGCCGCGGTCGAGGCGGCGCTCTATGGTGCGGGCGCGCTTCTTGGCCCAGGCAAGGGTGCCTTCTCTCGCGGCGCGGGCGCCACGGCCGCCCCTATCGGCGGGGGGGCGGTGGTGCGCCGCCCGCCCCCCGCCCCTGTCGGGTTCTCTCGAGTGCGAGTCTGGTCGTGAGGGGGGGGGCACATGGCCGGCGGCGGCGGGAGTGTCTGATGTCTCCATGTCGGATCGAGGGCGTTTGGTGCCCATGGTCGTCGGGTGCAGTGTGTGTGCGTGTGTGGGTGGACGTGGGTCGCGGCGCTGTCGCGGTGAGCTGGCTCGGGTTGTTTCAGTGCTCGGAGTTGATGTCGCTTCGAGTCTACCTCGAGTCCGGCTCGAGTCTATAGTTGTTACAATGTTCGGGGGTCGCCGTCGTCTCGGTCTCATGCCTGCGTTCTGTGCCATCAAATCCGAAAAAAGAAACTTGGGTGGTGGGCCTGAGCGCACGAGCCACACCCCACCTGGACAACTCTAGTGGATATAGCAACGACCAGGTCCGCCGCTGTCTCCTCAGCGAGGGATATCAAAGACGAAAATAAGCTATTATGCTACATAAATAAGTGAAGAAAAGGGCCGCAACTTGTGTACTCCTGATCATGTACTCGTGTGCTATACCTCGGAAACCTACCCCTCGGTTCAACTTGGATTCCTAGCTTGTGGCGGTGCCACTGACCCACATGGGCTTTGCCCGGATGCCGCTGCTCACACTTGTCTGGCACGAGAGCAAGCGCAGGACGAGATCGAGACGGACCCGCCTCTAATCTCGATCGGCCCTCTACAACGAGGAGCACATGCAGGGTGGAATACGAGAGAGAGAGAGAGAGAGAGAGACGTCGGGCTGCCTCATAGCTGAGGCAGTTGCCTCGTCGCCGAGGCGTCATCGAAACTAACTGCTGCCATCACGCCACGACCACGACCACGACAACCACCACCGAGAGCTCACTCACTCAGGATCTCACACTCATCCAACGTCCCCGGCCCGCTGAGGATTCCCCTCCACGTCCCCTGCCTACTCAAGATCCCCACTCCAGATCCCCCCACCCAAGAACCTACCCTCTCATTCAACACCCATGCCAAACTCCGGCCACCCCCCCGACCGCCCCGAGCCCGGCCTCGTGCGCTGGTCGCCCGGCCCGGCCCGCAGCCGATTCCTCCACGTCAACCTACAGCACCGGGTCGTCCAGCTATACGAGCCCACCGGCCACGCCCGCCGCGGCCGGTTCGACTTTGAGGTCCGGGCCCGGCGCGAAGACCTGCCGGTCCTGACCACGTACGACTGGTCCCCGGGTCTGCCGGGCCTGCTGGCGGTCGGAACCCCGACCGGCGTGGTCGACATCCTGCGTGTCGACGCCGACGACGGCGACGGCGACGGCGACGGCGAGGACGAGGACGTCGGCAAGGGCCCCGGCGGGCGCTTCGAGCTCGGGCTCAAGATGAGCCGCACCTGTCACGCCGTCGCCTGGGGCGCCTCCGGCAGCCTGCTGGCCGTCGGTCTGGAGCGCGTGCGCATGGACCAGAGCCTGCATATCTGGGACACGACCCGGCTGGGGATGCGGGCCCGGCCCGACCCCGGGCCGGGGATGGGGATGGGGTCGGGGATGGGGCCGGGGATCGGGTTGGAGGAGCCGGACTACCGCCCGTCCGAGCCGACGTACCGGCTCGAGCCCAGCGCGTCCGTGTCCAGCATCAAGTTCTTCGAGGACCACCCGCACACCCTGGTGGTGGGGATTCGAGGACACGGCGTGCGCATCCACGATCTGCGAGGTACACACCCATGGCTCGGCTCCCTTGCTTGCGTGCCATTATTTCTTATCCGTCCCCCCTCGCCGTCTCTCACCTCACCCCATCATCACCCGCCGTCCCCGCCGGAGCGGCCTCGCTGATTCTGCAGTCCAACAGCGCGCGACCCCGCCGGCGCGGTCACGTTCCAGACCAAATGCAACAACAACCTCGCGGTCGACTACGCGGACCAGAACTACTTTGCCTCCTCCGCGCTCGACAACCCCGGCATCATGATCTGGGACCGGCGCGCGACCTCGCGCCCGGTCTCGTCGTCCCACTACGTCCAGGCCGTTGACGCGGACGAGTCCCTGCCCTGGGGCGGCGCCCTCTGGCTGCAGAGCCCGATGGAGGTGGACGGCCTGTCCTCGGGCGCGAACGGGTCCGGGTCCGCATCCGCGTCCGGCTCCGCCCCCACTGCCCAGGCGATGGCCGAGTCCCGCCATTCGTTCGTCCGGTCCCTGCGGTACTGCCGCGACCGGCGCGGCCTCCTCGCCGCGCTCGGCCGTACCGGCCAGCTCAAAGTCCTTAACACTGTCGTGGAGCAGGCCCCGGCCGGCCTCGGCGGCGGCGGCGGCGGCGGCGGCGGCCCCGAGCTTCTCGAGGTCTACCGCTCCCACGAGATGGATGTCGCCTACAGCCGCATGGACGGCCGGGGCGGCGGCGGCGGCGGGAGCG
>JAOYNC020029822.1:0-13820 GCA_025802115.2 Bertia moriformis
CGGCGCCGGGCGCTCTCATCGCGGCGGCGGCGGCCGTCGCGACGGCCCGGTAGTCATCCGCGGCGAACTCGACGCCCTGCCACCTGCGGTGCTGGCCCGCGAGCGGGCCGTCGAACCGCTCGGCCAGGCGGCCGCCGAACGAGCTGACCACCAGCCGCGGCTGGTTCGTGGTCATGCGCCAGTCGGCGTAGGACCGGACCAACTGGTTCGCGAGCGAGACGACCTGGCGGTCGGCCATGTGGGGCGCAAAGTCGCAGTCGACGACCAGGGTGACGGGCACGGGCCGGCTCGAGGGCCGGGCCGGCCTCGGCGGCACCACCGCGTCCGGGTCCAGGCCGTCGGCGACGGCCTGGTCGCGGGTCTGGCGGCGGAGCAGGACCCGGCGGAGGCGGCTTTCCTTGCGCTTCGCGGCGCGCACGTCCCGCTTGGCCTCCCACGCCTCATTGCGCCGCAGCTTCTTGAGCTGGTTCTTGGAGAGTGGGCGCTCCGGGTCCGGCGCCAGCTCCGGCTTTGACTCCAGCTCCGGCTCCAGCTCCGGCTCCATCTCTGGCTCCGGGTCCGGCTTCAAATCCAGCTCCAGCTCCAGCTCCATCGCCGGCTCCTCTCCTCGGTCCTGCAGGCCTGCGGGATCAGGGGAGGGGATCGCGGGGTCAGTGGGGAGGGGCGGCGCCATGGCAGGCTCGTCCGGAGGCGGCGAGGCGGCCATGATCTGGGCCGAGGTCGAATGCCACCGCCGCTGCTGCTGCTGCGGAACTAAAAGGTGTGAGGCTGGCGTCGGAATTTCAATCTGGAATGACGATGATGATGAGGCTGGCCTCGAGATTTCAATCTCGGATGATGATGCTGATGATGATGCAGAGGATGGCCAGAGCACATCAATCCGGGATGCTGCAGAGAACGGCCAGAGTACTGTAATCTGGAATGATGCAAAGCAGGGCGGACGCCGCCTAACCAACACCCTGGCCACGTAGGGCTTGAACAATGGAGACGACAAGAGCCGGGCGGTCCAGGTGGTTGTGCCCATCTGCCACGATGCAACCAGCTTTTATGGGCGGGGTCTCTACTATCATAAGCTTGACGCCCCACCACCCCCACCCGCCCCGCCCCACCAGCGCAGACCCGCTTCGGCCTAGCGCGGGTCTACGACGCGTCGTATCTTCTCCCAGCCGTGATTGATTGAATAATTAATTGGTGAATCGTCACCGCGCCCTCGCCGCATTTCGCCAAGACCTGGCTCGGGAAGCCCCCGAACTCTTCCCCCGCTACGCCACCTCCGAGCAACACTGCATCCAAGCCGCATTTCTCCAACACCTGGCCCGCGAAGCCCGCGAACCTCTTCACCTCCCACCTCCAAGCCGCATTGCAACCAAGCCGCATTGCACCCAAGCCGCGTTTCTCCAACACCTGGCCCGTGAAGCCCGCGAAGCCCGCGAGCCCATCAGCTGACCCCGAAAGCACCCCCGAAAGCACCAGTGATATAGCCCTCCCCGCAATCAATCATCGCAACCCGGCAGCATGTCTAGACCCGAGCTCAAGGTCGAAGATGAGAGCGGCTTCATCCGCTCCTTCAAGGACCTCCCTTCAGCCGACAGCGACGTGATCCGCCTTTTTGACCGAGGAGACTGGTACAGCGCCCACGGCGACGATGCCACATATATCGCCAATACCGTACGTCTCGCCTCCCCCTCCCTCCCTCCGCCCCCCCCTCATCCTCCGCCTCCTATTCTCATCCTCCGCCCTCCCACTATCCCTCCCCTCTTCCTCTATTTCTATCACCCTTTTCCTCCCTCACCTCTCCTTCTTCTCCCCCTCTCTCTGCTCTCCCCACTGATAATAATCCCCCAGGTCTACAAATCCACCTCCGTGATCCGCCAGCTCGGCCGCGAGTACGACACTCTCCTCCCCTCCGTCACCATGACCGTCACCGTCTTCCGCCAGTTTCTCCGCGAGTGCCTGCTCAAGCTGCGGAAGCGCATCGAGATCTGGGCCAGCCCCGGCCCCCGCATGCCCTGGCGCCTCGTCAAGCACGCCTCGCCCGGCAACCTGCAGGACGTCGAGGACGAGCTCGGCGGCACGCTCGACGTCGCTCCCATGATCGCCGCCGTCAAGGTCTCAACCCGCGTCGGCGAGGCCCGCACCGTGGGCGTCTGCTTCGCCGACGCCAGCGTGCGTGAGCTCGGCGTCAGCGAGTTCCTCGACACCGACCTGTACTCCAACCTGGAGGCGCTCGTCATCCAGCTCGGCATCCGCGAGTGCCTCATCTCGGCGGACCGGTCCGACCGGTCCGACCCCGACCCGGAGCTGGCCAAGGTGCGCCAGGTCCTCGACAGCTGCGGCATTGCCATCGCCGTCCGGCCGCCCGCCGACTTTGCCGGCCGCGACGTCGAGCAGGAATTTGGCCGCATCCTCCGCGACGACCGCGCGATCCACCTGCTGCCGCGGTCCGAGCAGCGGCTCGCCATGGGCGCGTCCGCCGCCCTGATCAAGTACCTCGACATTCTGCAGGACCCCGAAAACTTCGGCCAGTACAACCTGTACCAGCACGACCTGGGTGACTACATGCGCCTGGACGCGGCCGCGCTGCGGGCCCTGAACCTGATGCCGGGCCCCCGCGACGGCGCCCGCAACATGAGCTTGTTCGGCGTTTTGAACCACTGCCGCACCCCGCTCGGGCCCCGGCTGCTGGCCCAGTGGCTGAAGCAGCCGCTAATGAGCCAGGCCGATATCGAGCGGCGCCAGCAGCTGGTGGCCGCCTTTGTCGACCACACGCAGCTGCGGCAGTCGATGCAGGAGGAGCATTTGCGCGCGATCCCGGACCTGTACCGGCTCGCCGGCCGCTTCCACCGCCGCCGCGCCAGCCTCGAGGACGTGGTGCGCGCCTACCAGGTCGCCATCCGACTGCCCGGCTTCCTCGGCACCCTCGAGGGCGTCAGCGACGAGCAGGCCCATGCCGCCCTCGACGGAGCCTACACCACCAAGCTGCGCGCCCTGTCCGACAGCCTGCGCCGGCTCGAGGAGATGGTCGAGTCGACTGTCGACCTGGCCGCCCTCGACCGGCACGAGTACGTGATCAAGCCCGACTTCGACGACGGGCTGCGCCAGATCCGGCGCCGGCTCGACCGCGTCGACCGTGACATCGCCACCGAGTTCGCCCAGGCGGCCCACGACCTCGGCCAGGAGGCCAACAAGAAGATCTTTCTGGAGAACCACCGGGCCCACGGCTTCTGCATGCGGCTGACCCGGCAGGAGGCCGGCTGCATCCGCGGCAGCGGCCAGTACCAGGAGATCTCGACCCAGAAGAACGGCGTGTACTTCACGACCGGCCGCCTGATGGCGCTGCGGCGCGACTTTGACCAGCTGACGCAGTCGTACGGCCGCACCCAGTCGGGCCTGGTCGGCGAGGTCATCGCCGTCGCCGCCACATACAGCCCCGTGCTGGAGGCGCTGGCCGGCGTGCTGGCCCACCTCGACGTCATCGTCTCGTTCGCGCACGCCGCCGTCCACGCGCCGACCAGCTACGTGCGGCCGCGGATGCACGCGCGCGGCGCCGCCGGCCGCACCTTGCTGCGCGACGCCCGCCACCCCTGCATGGAGCTGCAGGACGACGTCCAGTTCATCACCAACGACGTGGACCTGGACCGGGCCGGCACATCATTCGTGGTCCTGACCGGGCCCAACATGGGCGGCAAGTCGACGTACATCCGCCTGGCCGGCGTGATCAGCCTAATGGCCCAGGTCGGCTCATTCGTGCCGTGCGCCGAGGCCGAGCTCGACATCTACGACGCGATCCTGGCCCGGGTCGGCGCCAACGACTCCCAGCTCCGGGGCGTGTCCACCTTCATGTCCGAGATGCTGGAGACGGCCACGATCCTCAAGTCGGCCACGAAGGACTCGCTGATCATCATCGACGAGCTCGGCCGCGGCACGTCCACGTACGACGGCTTCGGGATCGCGTGGGCCATCTCGGAGCACATCCTCCGCGAGATCTGCTGCGTGGCCATGTTCGCCACCCACTTCCACGAGCTGACCACGCTCGAAAACACCTACCCGCAGGTCCGGAACCTTCACGTGACCGCGCACGTCAGCGGAGCCGGCCCCGACCCCGACCCCGAGCCCGGGGCCGGCGCCACGAAGCGCGACGTCACGCTGCTCTACAAGGTCGCGTCCGGCGTCTGCGACCAGAGCTTCGGCATCCACGTGGCCGAGCTGGTGCGATTCCCCGACAAGGTCGTGCGCATGGCCCGGCGGAAGGCCGACGAGCTCGAGGACTTCACGGCCACGCCCGACGCGAAGCTGCCGGCCCGGTACAGCCACGAGGACATGCTGGAGGGCAGCGCCATGATCAAGGACATGCTCGCCAAGTGGCGGGCCGAGATCGGCGCCGCCGGCGCCGGCCTGAGCACGCAAGCCATGACCGACCGGCTCCGGCAGCTGGCCGAAGCCGACGCCAAGCTGCTGGAAAACCCGTTCTTCCAGGAGGTCATGACGCTGTAAGGGAGGCTCTGCCGGGGGACCATCCGCGTGGGCCTGCATAGAATAGGGTTCATCTCCTGCTTAGGTCGGGAGCAGAAATATAAAAGACTGACTCGTGGCTGCTTCCACTGCCGAGGGGCCCCTGCCTTGCCCTACCTGCCCCGCCCTGCCCTGTCCTGCGCCAAGCGCATGCGCTCCTTTCGTCTACGCGACTTTCTCAAGCACTGGTTAATAAGAGCAGACGAATGTGTGTGTATGTGTGTTTCATTGCTGTCTCAGGGCTTAAGCGCCCGCCTCCCAAGCGGCATAAGACTTCAGAGCAGACCAAGTCTGGGAAAAAAGGCTGGGAGAGAGAAGCGATGGTTGTGATGTCAGTCAATGGTCGCTTGCAGTCTGAGTGGGGAGCAGGCGGAAAGACGGGTTGGATCAGAATAAACAATGTAGATAGAACGTGATTGGGTTGTAATCATGCGTATCATAAACAGCCTCTGAGGTATTCATCATGTGCGGTCACGGGAAGGGGTACGGGGGCCGGGGGGGTGGCACGTACGAGATGGCGGTGGTGGATACCTATCCGGGCATAGAGTGGAAAAGGGCCGCAGGCGCGCGACCGAATCAGATGGGGGGTTGAAAGAGAGCGGTAGATGTTGCCCCTACCCTCCTGCCATCAAGCCCCGAGGATTCCCCTCGTGGTGCCTTGATGATGATGATGGCATCCCGAATACGCTCCCTCTAGGCACGGCGTGGACGGGGCGCGGCCCACGCTCCCCTCTCCGCAGTGTCTCGCAGACAAGGCGCTGCAGAGAAGCGCCTTCCAGACACCGCCAAGGCTCTCTCGGGCTCCCTCGGACTCCCTCCTATCTCAAGTGTGGCGCGACCCGACCCGGGCCGGGCGGCATGCGACGAAGCAGGAGCGTTCAATTTCCGATCGGGTATCGCGTATCCATTACAGAGATACAAGGACGCTCCGCCGCCGCAACGCCCCAGCGCGAAACCGCTCACGTACAGATCCGGCAGGCCGGGCAAGCCGCCGGCCGGAGCGCACCGCCGGCCCCGGTCGCGCTAGTCGGCCGAGGCCTTGGCCGGGCTGATCTCGATACCGTACCTCTCCTTTATGCGCTGCCGTCGCCGGTCCTCGTACCCGGGGAGCTTGAGGCCTGCGAGCGAGGAAACAGCGGGACAACAGTCAGAACCGCCAAGTGGGGAACAGGGGAAAGAGGGGACGAGGGGGAGGGGGAAGAGGGGGAAAAGGGAAAAGGGGAAAAGGGGAAAAGGGGAAAAGGGGAAAAGGGGAAAAGGGGAAAAGGGGAAAAGGGGAAAAGGGGAAAAGGGGCCCGGGGGCGCGCCATTGCGGCTCCAGGCGAGTAAACGAGAGGGGGCAAGCAGCAGCCGCGTTCTCACCTGGCCCCTCGTGGAAGTGAGCCATGGTCTCCTCGACCGGCCGGACCATCTTCTTCCGCCTCTCCTCTCGGGCATCGTATACGTCCTCTCCCGGCTCGCGGCGCCAGCCGCTGAGCCGGCCTCCAGTGTAGGCGACCGTGCCCAGGGTGACGGCGGCAAAGGCCCCGAGGCCGAGCACACTGGCGAGGCGCTTGGCTATTCCAGGACGGGGGGGGCTGTCATTATCGGCCGGCCTGGGCGAGAGAGCAAAGAGGGGGAGGAGGGAGCAGGTGCGTACAGGCCAGGCCGGCGACGCCACCGCCGATGAGGCCGCCGGTGGCATAGTTCTTCCAGTCGGTTGTCTCGCGGAGATTTCCCATTGCCGCCTCGGTGAAGGTGTACACAAACGGCGCCGAGGCTGCGTCGTGGGGACCCACCGCCGATCGTCAGTCAGCCGAGCATCTTTCCGGCTTCCGGCCCCTCCCTGTGCTGGCCCGCGGCCGTCCGCCGAGGGCGACAACGTACTGATGGTGAGGTAGAGCGGGGCTCGGTGCCGGAACACGCCCATGGCGCCCTGCGGCTTCCGCGCCAACGCGTTGCTGACGCTCGCCACGAAGTATCCGGACCCGAGGCCAATCAGCCCCGAGATGGATGCATCGCGGACGGCATTGCGGGGCTCAAAGGCCGCCGACTGTTGTCTCGATTCTTTTGTCGTGTCGGGCCGCATGGTGCTGGTTGTGGCCGGTAGGCCGAGAGTCGGGCGAAAGAAAGAGAGCAGAGAGGTGGAGCTTGGCAAAGAGTCTGCGTGGTGGGGCGGGGCGGGACAGGCAGACAAGGGGAGACACCGGCACGTGCAATTCCATGTGCAATGCCACGTGCAAAGTCACGTTCTGTGGCACGTGACCTTGAACAACTGCCGGCCTGTCGAATCTTATACCGGCCATTGATTCTTGGATACTTGGGGCAATGACAGCCGAGAAAGAGGAGTCGAATCGAAGGCATCTGATAGTTATTTCCTGGGGTTTCCTGAGGCCTGACCGGTATATTTCGATTCTGTACATGATTGGATATATGCCTTTCGATACACCCTCAATTATAACACAGACCCAGCCGGCCCAGCTCAGCCTGATATGAGACCAGAGATCAGGAATGCCAGACAACGCCCTCTCTCTCGATGGGGAAGGGGCCCCAGGGGACGATGGTCCGGGGGTGGTCCGACCACGTGAGACCACGTGGGGATAACCTCGGCTATACCGATAAGGGGCACGGACCAGCCGATAACTCCCACAACCCTGCCCCAGCTCACGCCACAAATTCCGTAATCCCAGCAGGAATTCCACCCAACCAACCTTTCCATTCTTCCTTCTCCCCCTGGGGCGTGTGGCTGCTTCCGCGCCGTTCCAAACTCCAAGCTCCCATCCACCTGCATCCGCGCGTCATCTCCCTCATTGACCTGCCCCCTCCCTCCCCCGCCATTACTACTTTATTTTATCACCCCAGCTTCGGCCGCCGAAATAGGCTTCCAGCGCCATGGCGAGGTCGGGGCTGGGCTCTGCGACCGGCGGTAAGAATTGGCGTCCCTTTTGATCCCCGATCGCCCCGATCCCCCCCATTCCCGATCCCCAATCTTCCCCACCTGCCGATTGTGGCGAGGTGATATTCCGAGAACAAAGACGACAAGACAGCCATGACGGCGGCGAGTCCAGCCTCTCTTTGTGCCTGCCTCGCTGCCTTCTTGGCTGCATGGCTGCCTTCTGGCTGCCTGGCTGCTTTCTTGCCGTCATGCTGACCCCCGCGCGTCTTAGGCTCGACCGCGCCTCTCTTCGTCCAGCAGCTTGCGTTCGCGCTGCCGCAGCTGATCGCCAATGGGACTGGCATCAAGCCCCTTGTGCCCATGGGAGATCAGGGCGGCCACCATCATGTCCTGATCCTCATCGGGACTCAGACGACGGCCTCGACCAGCGCACCGTCGATCCTGCACGCGGTCTGCGGCATCTGCGACTACCATTTTTGTGTTCGCACTGGACTCAGCTCTGGAGCGGGCCCGCATGATGTCGCCCCCCTCTGCCGGGTCGTGCCCGGCTATTATTCCCCGAGCATGACCCAAAATCCGCTCCATCACCTGGTCTGGACCCACGCGGACTCCCACGAGCAGCTCGAGTCCCGCCGGGCCATTTACAACCCAATCATCGCCGCATCGCATTTCATCTGCTCCGTCCCGAACTGCCCGTTCCGGCTGACGCTGGAGATCTCCGAGCCTCGGCTTGTGCGGGAGCACCGCAACCTGCTGGCGGATGTGGACCGGGTGCGCCAAAGGGTTCTCGCCCTCCAGGAGGTGGCGCCCGACCGGTACAAGGGCGACAGCGACTCCTGGATCCACAGGGCGCCGGCCTGCCTGAACACGTATCTGAAGGAGTGTCTGGATGGTTCCGGCGGGTCCAGTCTCAGGGCCATCTTGAAATCTAACAAGATATTCGAGGCCGTCTTCGGACCGGACTGTGTCGCCATCTTCATCTACCTCGGCTGGACACCGTCCCGATCCATCCGAGACGGGGTCCAAGTCGAATCCCTCTTCCCGCCCGTGCTCGACCCGTCGACCGGTCGGACCGAGGAGGGCACGCCGCGGGCCTGGCTGGAAGACGTCCGGGCCGAGGTCGAGAACATCATCTTCCGCAGCAAGGCCTCGTACGATGTCCAGCCGATCTACGCGTGGGAGGAGCTGCAGACCCGGCTCAACTGCCTGAACTTCCCCACCACGCTGGTATTCCGGTCCGTCAACCTGTTTCCGACGTTTGATAATCCGCAGGTGGACGTCTCGGAGCCCGAGTTCCGGCTGCTTGGCGCCCTCAACGCATTTACTCCCGCGTTGATCGAATTCGCCTACCGGTGCCAGGTGGAGGCATGGCCGGCCCACAAGAAGGCCCTGGTCAACTCGTTGCGGGTCATTGCCGACAAGCCGTCATTCAGGCCGCTCGAGGAGCTGGCCGACCTCGAGGAGATCATGCTGGTGTCGCTCGACGAGTCAGAGAGCCGGCGGCGCCACGTGGCGGCGGCCAGGTCGCTCTCGGACCAGGTCCGCACCGCGCTCCTGAACCTCGGCATCACCGACTTTCACACCGCCGACGAGGAGGACATCATGAACGCGTTCCATCGGATGATCGTCAGCTCTCCCGGCCAGCTGGAGCATGCCCGCACCATGGTGTCTTTGATCGGCGCCGACTCGGATGTGGGGATGCCTGGACTGGCGGCGGCGTCTCGGAACCTGCCGCGGCGGGTGTGCTTCAAGATGCTACAGCTGCCTGATACCGCCAGCATAAAGGACATCGCCGACAAGTCCAGAGAGGTAAGACCTCGGTCCGGTTGCTGTTTTGTTTTGTTTCTGGCCGTCTCTGCTTGTCTGGCCACTCTGAAACATTGCTGACTGACGGTCCGTCCGTCTTCCGGCCGGCCCCATAGCTCATCTGGAAGAATCCCCACCGAGAGTCTCTGCATCGGGCCATCCGCGAGGTTCTCATCAGGCTGGACCGCGAGTATCCGGGCAATACCCTGGCCGAGTTCTCCAAATGCATCCGTGATCCGTTTTCTGAAGCGGCCGCCGCTGTTTACGTCACCGCCTCGGGAAAGCTCGTGCACGCCAACCTGCAGCTGCCAGTCGGACTACGAAACATCGGAAACACGTGCTACCTGAATAGCATTTTGCAGCTTTTATACTCCTGCCGGGCGGTGCGGACCATCGTTCTCGATCACGACTCGATCCGACTCGACCTTTGTGACCTTACCATGGACCGCCGCAAGATAGGCGGCAACGCGATGGTGATGGATCGGGCCGAAGGCGTCGTGGCTCAAGTCTGTACGTCGTCCTGTCTGGCCCCGCTGTTTTTCATTCTTTGCCCCTCCGCGTTTTCTCAGCTGGCACCGGCACTCCCCCACTAACCTGCCAAAACCCACCGGCCAGTTGTCAAGGAGCTGGCAGGCCTCTTCCGCCAGCTCGATTCCTCCGACATGCTCGCGGAAATACCCAGCCAGCTTCTCGCCAATTCGGCCCTCATTTCCACCAGTGATCTCGTCCGAGACCCCATCATGCCCGCCAAGGCGCCTCCCTCCCTGCCGACCCGGCCGAACTCTGCCAAGAGCGAACACGCCAATTCGGCAATTCCTGACCCTCACACGTCGACTGATGTTTTGCCCGCCGTTGAGGCCGATCCGGACGTCGACATGTGCGTGACGAACGACGGGACAGACAGCAACAAGAGCTCGTCCACTCTGGTCGACGGTACCGACCCCGACCAGGTCGCCGTCAATTTACCCGACCCTAACCGCAGCCCCGGCTCCAGCCCCGGCGGCTCCTCGGCCTGGTACTCCATTCCGCCGCCGCAGCGGCATGACCTGCCGGCAGGCGGAGGCGACATTGCCATGCCCGACTGCGACACCGACCCGGCTCCCAAGATCGGTCCCGGCCCGGCCCCGTCCCTGTTCCCCGCCCCGGGCCTGCCCCCCCCCGGGGCCCACCCTGACAGCCGCGACATCAACTCCGTGTCGATGGCCCAGACCCAGAAGAAGCTGGAGGCCTGTCTCAAGGTCCAGCAGCGCTCCTCCGGAACGGATCAGCAAGACTTTGAGGAGGTATTCGGTCGGATCTTAAATCTGATGCAGGCATCAATCATCCCGTCCCGCATTGTGGACCAGATCCAATGGGACAAGATAATGGACACGTTCTACATCACGATCGCGAATTATACGCTGGTCGAGAAGGATACCACGATCGAGGTGATTGCGGACCGCTATATCACCGCCTTCCCGGCCGAGAACGGGCCCTGCACCCTGTACGAAGCACTCGACCGGAACTTTGACAGGCAGGAGATCCGGGGCGCCAGCGGGATGAAGCGCTGGAGCTCGATCCGGGAGCTACCCCCGATCTTGAACATCCTGGTGCAGAGGACCAAGGGCGACAATAGCAAGAATAGGAACCCGGTTGTCATCCCGGAGATCGTGCACCTTAGCCGGTACATGGATTACCGCGCTCCCGACGGGGACACGTACACCGAAGTCATCGCGCGCAGGTCCATTTGGGCCTGCAACTCTCGGATCAACACGATCCGGGAGCGGATCGACAAAGCATCCTCGGCCAGCGCGGGCCTGTGCCGCCGCTTCGCGGAGGAGTTATCCATCGAAGCGGCGGCCGACCGCCGCCGCGGCCGGCTCTCCCCGTCGTTGACACCGGCTGGAGCGACAACGGCCGGCGCGGGCGGCCATTTCGATGACGAGGCGGCAGGGTTCAAGTTCAAGGACCTGACCACGGACGAGATCGTCGCCAGGGCCCTTCCCGCCGATGACGATGACTTTCCCGGCAACCCGGCTGCGGCGGCCAGGGAGCCACACGACAAGGTCGACTGGGCCTCGTCCGCGGCCGACGAGTCCATGGCGAAGCTGTTGCATAATCTGGAGATGACCTCGGCCAGTCGCGACAAAAAGGTTGCCGAGACAATGTCCCTACTTAATCCGGGGCAATACACATATCGGATCCATGCCGTCATCTGCCACTCGGGCGGGATGGCAGCCGGCCACTACTGGGTCTGGATCAACGACCATGCCCGCGGCGTGTGGCATAAGTATAACGATGGCACGGTCACGGATCACGGCAGCACGACCGAGGTGCTGGAGACATTGAACCGGTCCGGCGAGCCTAGCTACCTCTGCTACGTCCGTGACCACGACAAGGGCGAGCACGTCGATTGCCCGGTGCGGCCCGGCCTGGCTCAAGCCGAGCCCGAGCCCGAACCCGAGCCCGAACCCGAGCCCGAGCCAGAGCCCGGATCCAAATCCGAGCCCCGGATCGGGTCCCAGCCCGAGCCCGCGCCCGAGTACGAGTACGAGGCCAGCGGCCACGCCACCGAGAGGGCGCCGATGGCCCAGATGGATTGCCCTGGCGACGTGAAGATGTTGGACGCCCCCCCAGCGCAGGTGGCCACAGCCCCGGAGTAGGAATCTGGGGTGGCGGCCACAGCCGCCAGCACCGTCCCGGTCAAACCACGCAGGAACAAACCGCGCAAATGCCGAGCCCCCCCCCGATCCTCCCTCAGTCGCACCTCCGGCCTCACGACCGCCCCCACCGGCGATGAGGCTGGCGACTCGGTCCGGCTCCCCAAGAACAGAAAGCGCAACTCCTCGGAGGCCGACTACACGGGCGAGAACGCCGGCAGCGGACGTCCGACCAAGATCCAGGTCCAGGCCATCGACTGGGCCCCCGACGGGAACGGCAATTTGATGAAAACCGTCAGTGATTTCGAGAGTGGCGTTAAGATGCTGGCGAAAGCGCTAACCAGAAGTTTTGTTGCTCATAGGGTCAAGAAGCTGCACCGGAAGGAGAAATCGGCGATGGGGGAATTGAATGAGAATGAAGGGGGGGGGAGAATGGACGGGAGTGGAAGGAAGTAGCAGATGAAGAAGAGGAAGGCTGGAGACGAGCCGGGGAGCTCGGATTCGTTGATCGGCAGCGGCGGCAGCAGCCACCTTTCGTAGCTTTCAGAAGAGAGGACGGGAATAGCCCACGCCGCACCGCTGATGACGAGGCAGAGCGAGAGAGACTTTATTCCTTTTTCCTATCTCTTCCTTCCGTGTCTTCTTCTCACCCTTTTCCTCTCGTGTCCTTTATCTCCTCTCCCGCCGCCCGCCACGTTGGACGAGCCTCTCGACCGACAGATGGTCTGAATCTGGCTCCCCGCGCGGCCGGGTCGGAGACAGCTGCGGTCTGCTGCCCTGCTGTGCCAATCCGCCAGTCCGCAGCAGACGTGATGGGGATAGTAATATCATCATGGGCATTTTAAAGGATGGGCCTTGTGCGGGATGGGATGCTTGGCAAAAGGGACTGGAGAAACTGGGCTCGTTTGGAAGGCGGAAGATATGGATGAGGTACGATTCGAGTGATGAACGTCCCCTTAGCGATCGGATTAGGTCATTGGGTTCTCGGAGGACTCGTACGGTCGATCGCATGTGTCGTTGGACCCCCCGACAGGACGACGGGGAGGGGGGGGGGAGATGCTGATCTGGGGGTCCCCGGCCGCGCCGGCTGCGGGGGGAATCTCATCTCAAGGCGTGACTGGCTGGCTGGCTGGCTGGCTGGCTGGGTGCTGGGATAGCAGTAACTGTATCTATCATATCAATCCTATGACATGTATCCTCTCTATCGGTCATTTGACTTTCAAGTCACAGCGGTCCTCAATTCATGACATTACACGCGCCTGGTCATGTCGTTGGTTGCTGGGGGGAGCGTCGGGGACCCGCCTGGGCTGTCCTCTTTGCTTTGCAGATTCCGTTTACTATGGCCCATATCAGCAGTGCAACGGGCTGACTGTTGCGTCGGATCGCCTACACGTCATCGGATCGGCCCGGAAACGCATCCGGGGGGTAATTGGTTGCCGAATAAGCGTCGGGGGCTGCTTTATCCTGCGATTTCTTCCGGCCTAGATCAGCAGTGCGATAGACCGGCCCTGCTGCATCGCACCGCCCTGGAAACGCATTGGCCTAGCCGCATCGTCTCTGCATCGCATCATCCCTGCATCGGCTTTCTCCGGAATCGCATCGCCTCTACATCGGGTCGTCTCTGCATCGAATTGGCCCTATCCGACCAGTCTCACCAGCAGTCAGATGACTCAGCGGCGGTCAAGTCTCACGGGCAGTAGCCGGCCGACCGACCACAGGGTCAGGTCGGTAATCCCGGCATCTTGGCCAAGTGATCGCCTACTGAGCATAACCCTGGCATATAGGTTACGAAAGTTGTTATATATAACTCCTACCTCTAACTAAGTCGGTAAGTCGGCAAGCGTTACTTATAATACTACCGGTAAAGCTAGGGGCCGAGGCGGGTTATACGCCCGGCGGGATTTTAGCTCGTTATTGTTACTGGGCCCTCGCAGCATGGGCTTTTCGAGAAGTCCGATTGAAGTCTAACTTTGCTATGAGGAAGAGGA
>JAOYNC020029917.1:0-13819 GCA_025802115.2 Bertia moriformis
TTCTCGTCGATGGCTACAATAGCTTAGATAGGAACATCGATTCATTATTATCTTCTATTCCGAGCCCGTGACAGTTCTTGTGCATCGAGAAAAGATATTAGAGCGAGAGCATCCAGACACACTCAACAGTTCCATCAACCTTGGCTCAATCCTTGACTAGCAGGGCAGGCATGAAAAGGCTGAAGCCATGTACTGACGAGTCTCGGTAGGATCAGGGAAAGTGCTGGGGCCAGAGCATCCATAACGTATTAAACTCTTACGCCCCTGCTAAATTTCTATTCATATACTAGTAGCTTATGTTAGAATAATGGATCTTTTTTGTGAAAACCCCGTTGTAAAAGCATGTCATAAATGTATATTCCTGTCATCTGACCTTGTTAAAGCCGTTCATCCTGTACTGTGCAGCAGTTATCATGAGAAATGGAAATTATTAGCACGAACATTAGCGGCGCTTTAGTGTCATGAACACTTAAATAGATGAAATGTGTTTGAAGCGAAAGTTGATTTAGCTAGACTAGTGTGGTGAAATGTAGTGCAATAAACTGTGACAACAGATTTCTTGCATGGTTATGGGAGATTCTTGGTATTGTGTAATAAGCAATAGAGATTGCTTCCGTCAGCTGCAGCTGCAAGTTAATTTTTTGTTGCTGCAGAGTGATGAAAGCTTGTCAAAGACAATAAGCGAATGCTTCTAGCTCTGAGAAAAGGTAGTTGTACGCAAAAGAGTGCACCCTAGCATGGACCAAAATCTTAATGACGAGAGCCTGGTCACAATCCTCAGTAGAACCTTGTATCTTCGCCGTGGCGCCTGGGGGTGTGATGTGTGGACCAGCTCATTAAAATCTTCTGTTGGGGACAAGGGACTTGTGATAAAGTCATTAGGCAAGGGCTTGTTTAACGAGTTTTCTGTGACAACTAGATAATAAGTGACAGTCTATATGGTTCAAGAAAAAGATCAAGTCCTCCTTACCTTTTGTACGGCAGTCATCCTGGCTTTCTTTTTTAATGAATTCACAACCCTCATTTTTGGTTCCATTCCCAAACTCTACATCCGGTCGACGAGCGACCTGGAAGGGGCAGTATCTCGTGCGTAGAAGAGGTTCAAAGTACACTTAATAGTGTGTTTATCAAATTCGGTTAAGCCAACAATTTCGTTGCTCCTGTCTTTCCAGGACCATGAAGTCGGGCATAAAATGCCAACGAGGAAAATATTGCAAAGATTCCCCGGTGGCCGTAATGTATTTCTGCATATACTCAGTGCAGCTCGAGATAAAAGACATGTATGATTGTTCTTTCTGCTATACTATCATGCATTATGATACCACACTTTTATTCAAGAAACACACAAGGGTATAGCACGAAGTACCACTTAGACCTCCACAACAGTGCTGATTTCGACGACACTCTGCGGATACCAACGTTAGCACATCCCCAATAATCTCCATGGCAAGAAATACTCACTGGTCCTCTTTTTGTTTGGCTCGTATATCCTTCACTCTCATACCGAACAGCCCCCGATCCTCCAGACCTAACATACTCCAAATACTTCGGCGCCCCAGGGAAATCCGTATTATCCGCAATAACCAACGATCCTTTATGAAAAACACCCAATTTCTCACAAAGCTGCAAATCAGGCAGATAATATTCCTCCCAGTGGTCAATGAACGCCATATCCACACCACCAGAAGTGACTTTCCCCTCATCATACAACGTCCTCAGAGATTCAGACGCAGGACCCTCCAATACATGCACGATCTCATCTAATCCCGCGAGTTGAACAAGATCCCTTGACAACCGGACCATGATCGGGTCCAGCTCGAAGGTGTACACACGACATCCTTCCTTAGCAGCGTTAGGACCATAAAGACCCTGTAGGATGGCTCCCCAGGCGATGGCGGAGTTGCCGACGTAGGTCCCGAACTCGATGATGAGTTTTGGTTTGGTGGGCAAGGATTCTAGAGCTTCGCGGGCGATTTTGAGCTTTGGCTCTTTGAAGATCATTAGGTGTTTGCCTGTTGATGCGAAGTCTTCGATTGCAGCTGTGAGTGCCCAGGGGCTGTTACGGAATGTTTCCTCTCCTTGTTCTTTGATGTAGGCGCGTAGGAGGTCGGCATTGTTGCTTTGAGATGGTTTCATGATGGAGAATATGGAGTGTTGGAGGTTTGAGACGACTCCCTGCCACCACTGAGTTCTGTTAACGTCCTATTCCTGATACAGTAAGGAACAGACTCACGGAAGTTTGTGATATTGTCGCTGTGAGAATGATATATGCAACCGGGACTAAATAAGCCAGCTTAAGTCCTCGAGGCCATCTGCTCATACTACAGTATTCTCAAGGTAAGATCCTGCTAATTACTACTCGGCGGCAACAAGTGCATTTATACCTCAGCCCTAAAACGCCCGCGTCATCACATCCACAAACTCCGAGATGGCTCTCGGGCACTTTATGCCTTTCGGGAAATCATATACGAATCTTTTCCAACCTCGGCTAGCGGGCCTCGGGTTTCTAGTGGGGCTTTTGTGATAAGATTAGATCTGTCAATCAGAGCCAAGGCAGCTTTATTTTGAGTCAATTGTGACTGTGAATACTAGAACGTAGTGGCGATTTAGCATGCCATTGAGCCTGTTAATTGTTTGATTTTACTCTGTTGCCACTTGAATTGCGCATGGAACTATGTTTATAGGCCCAAATCCAAGTGTGCTTGGGCTAGATGTGTTTCCGGTCGTAGTAGGTATCAAGATTATTCACTATGTATAAGACACTGTATATTTGATAAATCATGATTAACGGTACATAGATATCGTTGTTATATGTCCTTCCGGGCGTATCGACTGTATTTCTTCCTCAGAACCTCACCATACTGTAGCCGTTAGCACAATCCGCCCAAACGGAGAGGAACACTCACCCTCATCAAAATCCACGGAATTGGAATGAAAACAATGCTCAAAAACGCCAACGTCGAACTCGCCCAATCAACTCCCAAATTGTGATACATCGCCGACGCAAACAACGGAAATCCAGCACCAAACGCCGACCGAAACAGATCATTCCCCGCCAACACCGAAGCCGCATAGGTCGGATACGCATCGGGCAGATAATTCAACACTGAGTTGAATAGTAGAAATGCGCCGACGGAAAAGAATCCCGATCCGACAATCGGCATGATCCAGTGGATATCCGGTCGCGCACTCCATCCGAACCAGAAGAGACAGATAGGAATGAAACAGCCGCCGATACAGGCTGGTGGGAGGCGAGCCTCTGGTCGGATGTTGCCGTTCTCGTTGAATTTTGGTTCGAGGTATTTGTTCATCCACCAGTAGTAGGGCGCAATTGTGATGAGGGCGCCGACGAGGATGCCGATGTATGCTAGGCCTTGCTGGCCTAGGTTGAAATGGTATATACCGACGAAGACGATTTCGAAAGATTCGAACCAGACGTATAACAGGCCGTAGATGAGAGCGATGTAGAGGTTAAGGAGGAAGACCATTGGTTCGAGGAAGTTGAGGGTGAATGGCCTGACCAGGATAATCATGGCCATTTCTCGTCTGCTCAAGCCTTCGCTTTCTATCTCAGGTTCGCTCATCAGGTTTTTGCGTCCTGTCATTCTCCGTAAGCGTCGCGCGCGTCGGTACAGAATATTGGCTGACGATGTCTCCGGCAGAAAGATAATTAGCATTGCAAGAGCGAACCCAGAGAGCCACATCAGCTCCCAGATGGTCCATCTCCAGCGTTTAGCCTGAGCAGCAAAACCTCCAACTAGCGGTCCTAGCACAGGGCCGCAGACGGCACTGAGACCCCAAATTCCAATCCCATATGCTCGTTTTGATGGTTTGTACATGTCGGCAATAGTTGCACCACCCTATCTTCGTCAGTTGAGCGGGTTGACACGTATTACAAGATCCATACCGTAGCCAGTGCCGGCGATCCAAATAATCCCGTCAAGAACCGAAATGCTAGCAACGTCCCAAAGTTCCCAGCCAGCGCTGTCGGGACCTGAAGCGCCACGAAAACGATCAACGTCGCGATATATACCGGATTCCTCCCAATCTGAGGAATCTCGCTCATGGGTGACCATAGCAATGGCCCGAGACCATATCCACCGACAAAAAGGGTCAATCCCAGCGTTGCTGCAACCTGGCTGACCTCAAAGTCCTGCATCACGGTAGGTATGCCGGGGGTGAAAATAGCACTTCCGATATAGACGCTAAAGGTGAGTAGGCAAATCTCGAAGGTGACAAAGAGCTTCTTCCATATTGGCCAATTCTGGGGGTTCTTCGTCACATTAGCTTCGATTATGCTGAGAGCAATTGCGTACACGTACCTCCTGATCTTTATCATCCCACCAGTCAATCAGATAAACATCCCTGCCCTTTTCCGGATCGATCCGCATTCCAGTCAAGCCTTGAAAGCGATTCCCACTATCCGACCAGCCCGATGATGGAATCCTCCCCATGGACTCTATCCTAGAACTCCGACTTGAACTCCGAGTTACACCGTCCGCGATTCCATCCGCATCACGGATCGAATCCATGCGGCCATGGTAGGCCATGCGACTGGACTTTTCTTTGTTTGTGTATTGCTTCCATAGCAAGGGGTCTCGTTCTTCGGCGTATTTGAAGATGCGGCCTTTGCTTAGGAATCGAATGACATGTCCGACAGTGGAATCTTGTATCAAGCTGGCCATTCTGTGATTCTGTCAGCACAATGAGCAGCTGCATCTAGATTTGGGTGTGGTTTCCGATGTGTCCGGTGCCAATTTTTTTATGTTATACCATGCTGGTTGTTTAATCGTTCCTATAGTCTAGCACGATGATGTGTAGATGACAAATTCCGTACCGGAACTTGCTTGGAATGCATATTTTTCGCAAGACACTGAGCGATGATGTATTTGAACCAGACATTTTGGCCAATGGCTTTGGATCGGAGTGTTTGATGCACCGACACCGACCGAAAGAGCCATGCGAGCAGGCTTTCTGGATTGTGAATCTAACGCGGTAGGGACCGAGTGAATCGAATATCAAAACCCGAACTATGACGTCGGTAGACCTACAGGGGTACCTGAATAATGTTCATTATCTTATCTATCCGCGCGGCAAGAGGATTAGCCGATGTTCGCGCAATTCAAAAGCATATTGTTTAGGGGAGTGATATTCTTTTCAATGATGTCTCATACTACCATGGAAAACACGCCATTGCTTCTCCAGTTTCCATCTGGGATCGCGCGAGAATCTACGCCTATCTAGTATTGATCCGGGATTCATTCTTTTTTTTAGAAGGCCCTTCAACAGACTGTACTGCTGTTGGCGAATGGTCCTCAGCCCTTCAGACGGTAAAAACACTGGATTTTAATCAATTCTTAGAGGTTGCCCAGGGCTGGACGCCAGAAAATTGTGGCGAGTGCTTTCGGTGCCGTCCTATGGCCACGCAACTTTCCTATGTTTCTCAGGCCATTTCAGAGGATGTACGGTCAATTCTATATTCACGGAACTTTTCCATGCTCCCTGATGGCGCATATGTCTCACTGGCTCAGCTAGGATAATGGGACATCCAACTCATGAGTTCTACCTAGATAGCTATCGACGAGAATAATCAACATGAGGAAAGAAGGAAAGAAGGTAACGCTGCTATCATCAACAAAGCAAACAACTTCGCTACACGCGATAGTCAACCCATGTGACCAATCCGTCATAATATGATGGTCTGGCACCTTTGCTCAATCTGACGCCAGTAGCTATCTGGTCTCTGCATCGGCTCTCTATTCGATTGGGTCCAATCCATGGCAGATTTGCTTGATGAATCCAAATCTGTTGGCAATGTTGCTCTCTTATCTGCATTAAACCGCTTTGATATGGTCCAAAGCGAATTGAGCAGAATTTGAGATGTGGCAGCTGTAGTAGAGGATACAGAAATTCATCTGTAATTTGTGGTCGTTTGACATGATCTATAAATGCCAGTTCTAATTGCTCTGGTATTAGGTGAGCTGTAAGATAAGCACAAAGCTGCTTCCACTCAGGAATAATACGCAGTCAAGCAAACAATTGACCAAGTCACTGGAGAACAGCCGGTAGGTTGCCGTTTCACTCAATCCTTTGACCCGTGAAAATTCAACAGAAAATCCTACTCTTCACGGATATCGTTGTACCATGCCATTTTCAGTAGATGAATGAGAAGCAGATGTTCGTTTGGGAAGAATGTCTACAGACTTGTGCTTGCGATGCTATATAATATGGTGGAAGCCGCTACTGTCCATCAAACTGGGTTTCTTGTTCCTCTCTATACATGCCACATGGTCTTCCAATAGCGTTGTTTCAAGCCTCGCAACGGCGAAAGATCCAAGCGGAAAATGCCTTCTACACTCGGAATATATTCGTCCCCAACATCCAAATGCCACGATTCTATTCCTCTTCGTCTTCTTTACCAACCAGCTAGAAACCGGAGAATTGATTCCTACACCCATTCCCTCCCGAAATTTTGCGCCTCATCCGCCATTCTCGTTGGAAATTCCCCGAAATGGATGACACTTGCTTCCTGCCCAAACAGACGATGACAGTCGACTTCATCAACGCAATATATTTCATAGCTCGACCTGTCTAACCCTCAGCCTTCACAGTAATCCTCAATTTCTCTTACGACGAACCACAATTTTTACGCGTTCCCTGGCATTGATAACCCTAGCAAGACCTTGAGAATGAAATTGGCCTTGTATCGATGCATTATCGCACTGGTAACCTCCCGGCTCAGGGGATTGGGATTGAGAGATTTCTTCGTCCATATCTTTTGGCCAATAGAAGCCGATTATAATCATTCTCGTGATCGTTATGAGAGTCTGCTCAAGCAAATGGTCATGCGGCTTGGTTATGGTGGATTTTCGCGGGGGAAGAAGCCAACGAGGTACGACGGACTACTCATTTTAGCTATCTTGGGTAAATATTGGTCGCGGGGAATAGCAGTGCGTACGGTATGTCCATAAAGAATAAATATCTAGAATGAAAAGACATTACGCTAGCAGCGTTGGCACAACTTAAGTGTTCTCAATCAGCTGACACGCCGCATTCTGCAGAGAATAGCAATTCCTGTAGACTCGTATAATCACCTCCAAACAGAGTCTACCCATATTTTAGACCTTACTAACATGTAAATAAAGTGAATAACTAGGGCTGTCCAATGACATCACCTCCCACCAGCCTAATTAACTACAATTACTCATCCACGTGCACCAATCATTACCCAAAGAGGTAATCTGAGTTTTTTAGTGCTAAGATACCGTACCGATAAGTTAACCCGCTGTTGCGACGGCAGAATTTTTTTTATTTACCTCTGCCCCTCTACTCGAACTTTTTTCGTCTTGTTTCTCTCTTCTCTCATATACCCCAATTCCTTTGTTCTTTGTTCTGTGTAACGAAATATACCCCCATTTCTCTTATCATAATGTCTGCTGGTCAGGAAAACCTCGTCGAGATCCCTACCGTCTCCAAGGAGGCCGCGAAGAAGATCTCGCATTTGGAGCAGGAGTTCATTCGCGCGGAGGTTGAGCAGCGTAAGTATTTTAGAATGATGGTGTATAAGGCATTTGCTAACTAGTGAAAAAGTCCGCCAATCCGTCCCCCTCCTGCAGCCCCTATACGAGAAGCGCAACAACCTCATCACCACCCCCGAGATCCAGAATGACTTCTGGATCCGTGTTTTCTCCAACGCCCCCGCTGACATTGACGAGTACGTCTTGCCCTCGGACGCTGCCGTGCTCGGCTCCTCGCTCAAGAACTTGAGCGTTGAGCGTTTCGAGGTCAACGAGAAGGGTCAGGGTGAGCCCCGCAGCTTGCGCTTCACTTTTGAGTTCCAGACCGGCGACGAGAACCCCTTCTTCGAGAACGAGAAGCTCGTCAAGGACTTCTACTGGCGCACCCAGGTCACCAAGTCTGCTGAGGGCAAGAGACGCACCTGGGAGGGTCTCGTCTCGGAGCCTGTCCGTATTAACTGGAAGGAGAGCAAGGATCTGACCAAGGGTCTGTTGGACGCTGCTTGTGACCTTGCGGAGGCTGAGAAGAAAGGTGGTGACCGCAAGGAGCTGCCTGAGTTCGAGAAGCTTGTCAACAAGATTGCTGAGGTTCAGACGGAGGCTGCCGCTGCCGCTGCTGAGGATGAGGACGACGAGGACCCCGAGAGCCCCGCTGGCGCTAGCTTCTTTGCTTTCTTCGGTTACCGTGGACGCAGTGTCACCGCTGAGGAGTCCAAGCAGGGTGTCAAGGACGAGGAAGAGCGCTGGGCTAAGATCCAGAAGGGTGAGGCTGTTGAAGACGATGACGACGACGATGAGGACGATGAAGATGATGATGAAGATGACTTCGAACTCGCCGAGATCTTCCCCGACGGCGAGGACCTCGCCATTTCCATCGCTGAAGACCTCTGGCCCAACGCCCTCAAGTACTATGGTAGGTACCCCTGACAATGTCGAAAAAAAGAGCAACGGCTGACTGATAATAGTGCAATCGTACGAGATCGCCGAGGACCTCGAAGAGCTCGATGATGAAGACTGGGATGACGAGGAGGACGATGAGGATGACGAGGAGTCGCGCCCCCGTAAGAAGACCAGAGTCTAAACGTTGAACGCCATTTCTGACACATTTTCTCACGCAAAGATTAACAAACCCCTGATAACCCCGTTATCCTGTACCCCGAGTCATGTTTCCTCTCACGTGAAGAACAACAAAAACCCTGATGACCCCTATGC
Organism: Bertia moriformis; assembly: GCA_025802115.2. Lineage (NCBI taxonomy): Eukaryota > Fungi > Ascomycota > Sordariomycetes > Coronophorales > Bertiaceae > Bertia > Bertia moriformis. Next base: position 8,730 of record JAOYNC020029917.1, read on the forward strand.
CCCGCGTTATGTCTACCATGATAGCTTCATAGAGCAATGATCAAAATTAATAATAGAACGAGAACGAAAATGAGTGCCGCAATGCAAAAAGACGACATCGTATCTGACAATTAGCCTTTCTCCAATCAAAAGCAAAATAGATCGTAGACTCACCCTCATTCTGCCTCACAATATGCTTCAACCTCGACATCCCCCCCTGCAACTTACCCCCAACCCGATCCGCCAATGTATCCACCTCCCCCAACATAACAGCCTGACTCTCCAACTCCCTCCCCATATCATTCGCCTGATCGCGCAAATGGCCCACGGTCCGAAACACCCCATCCAACTGCTCATCCTGCTCATGCATCAACTCCGCCTGCCGCTGCTCCTCCATCGCAGCATAATAATCATCATCCCTCTCCTCAGGTGGTAAATCCTGATCGAAATCCTCCGGTAGCGGTAACCTACTATCCCCTGTTCCCCCCGATGTTGTTGTTGTCGTATCCGTAATCGCCTTCTGCAACTCCGCTCTCATCTCCTCGATCTCCCTCCCGACATCACTGACTAGCCCTCGTCGTCTTGAGACCTCTTCAAGTTCCAGGCCATAGCGGTAGGGGTCGAGTTCGACGGCGCGGACGCTTTCGACGAGGTCGTCGAGGTCGGCGCTGAGTTCGGAGAGGGTGGTTTCGAGTTCGGAGCGCGCTTGTTGGAGTTCGGGGTTTTGGGGAGATTTTGCGAGTGAGCGGATACGGAGGTAGGAGGAGAAGAGGGGGCGGGATGTTTGGAGGGAGTTGAGGACGTCTCTGTTGGAATTTGGTGGTTAGTTGGTTGAACGGGGGTCGGTGATTGATGGGGATGGAGGTGGAGAGACTCACCCTTGAACTTGGAGGAAAGGGTCTGAGGGATCCATGGTAAGTTGGTATGAAGTTGTTAATGTCTAGAGTCGCTATAATGGAGAGAAAATCATATGATTTGGCTGGTATGGGTAAGTGTACAGACTGGTGTTTCAAGGCGGAGGTTGAACGCGACTCCGGGATTCTTGGCGGTCTCGACCACCGATCTATGGACAGGAACAATGATAAATATGGGTACTCAATACGGATGCTCAGCACAGAATATAATTGTAGTTATTGGTTAGTCTAGTATACATGACTCATAGAAAAGTAGTAAATTGCCCTGTCATAAACGCCCGATGAAGACCAACATGCCGCTGATTCCACGTCTCCTTGAGATACTTCTCTGCAACGATATTATGTTCTCGCCCCCGAGCATCAATCAGTGCCGGCTTCACGCTCCAGCTGCGTGCTCGTCGCTTACAGTCGCAATCCTGGCATCCCAGTTGGGGGTCTTCCTTCCATGCCTTCCAGTAGTTGTCCAGCGGATCTGCGAAATGGCACACCCGTACCCCGTTCACGATACCCAGCTTCCCATCTATATCGCAGCATTGGTCTGGATCGCTGAGGAATAGTTTCTCTAACGTCCCTGGCGATTGTCGCAAAAGGAACCAGGATATAACACTGTACTCGTTCTTCGCATCGCGGAACCAGTCACTAGGCCCGTGTCGAAGGAGCATCTTTTCTGTCCGCTCTCGCATCATCCGCAGAGCGACGTGGAGATCAATTTCTCGTTCTTTACCCAGATGACATCGGAATTCCAGGCGCTTTCGACCGATGTCGGCTTCCGTCGCGCCCCATTTTAGCACCTTGTACACGTGGCCAGCATAGTTTTCAAACGATACCGATCGCCTCTTTTGCTCGGGGAGGTCATCGTATTCATCAAATGTCTGGCTCAGCGCTATCAATCGCCCTATTGCCACCGGAGCTAGAGGTTCTCTTCTTCGTTGCTTTGATCTTTCCATATCCCGAGCAATATCCGACATGTGAAACAAAACATACATGCCCCGCTCAATGCGTTGTGCAAGGCGTAGCTCTGCGTCGAAGTTCATTTCTAGATTCTCGTCATTGTTCGAGAATGGTCCCCATACTGCAGGGACAATGTGACGGGAGATGCGTTGGGCAACATCCCGACGACGATCAAACCTCAGGAGTGAATGTACTGTTAAGGGTCGTGGACGGCCTGTCCTCCGATCCAGCCGAAGAACACGGTCGAATCCTGTGATTTGATGTCGACGCATAAACCAACCACAGATATGTGGTTCGAGAACTTTGATGAAGTCATATGTAGCTTTGTTGAGGAGGCAGAGGGTCGGGACCATATCCAGGTCCCCATTGATTATTATTTGAAAAAGGACATCGGCTACCGAGCCAAAAGGCTTCTGCCCTGGTGTCACGCTCGTATCTGAGTAGATGATCTGAGTGATCGGAGGAATTTGATATTAGCACGAATGCTTGGCTCCGATCTTATTGAATTCTATGACATCTTGGCGATGGCCTTAATCTCTATTATTGACGGCGTCAAACTTACCATGGTGCTTTCGGACTAACTTATTTTCAATTCGTAGAGAATGTATGAGGGCAATCCGGCGAGGACTTCCTGCTTAACAACGATCTCCTGTACCCCTGTTGAGCAGTTGGTTTAAGCAAAGCTTGGCAGTAAGGGGACTGATTTTCCGTGGGATGATATATCAGGTACAGACGGTGTGACGCGTTAGGTACCTTTCCCGGATACAGGCTGAGCATACAGGGTACAGAACAGACTGCTGCATCGAAAATCAGTGTCCTTTGACTGGTCACCATTGAGACAGATTTGATGGAGACTCTGGGGCAATAGCGGTTATGTATATCCTCCGCGATGGAGTCCAAAAAGCTTAGGGGGTCCCTTTTCCCTGGAATGAACGGCCCTTGCCTCACTGATCGATGATCGTCGGAGCCTGATGACGCCGTCAGAAACACAAGGAGATCACAGATAAGACCACTAGCTTCGTCATGCGAGCACATTCCTTTGTACGTATGCCTGTCTGTATCCGAATAGTTTGCTGGATAATGTGCGGCACAAGCGTACGTAAGTACTGCTGTAAGACGCAAATTTGACTATCACAACACCATCACACCGGAATGCTATTATTCTGCAATTCCCAATAGTCAATCCCTTATCATTGGTCAGTGTGTTGTTTGTTTCTGCCGGTGGTCTTTGCTTGAATGTGGGTTGTTCAGGGTGTTGCAAAACGTGCAACGGCAGATCCTCTCATTTTGACAGGAAATTTCTCACTATTCAGCTAATTCATGGGAATCCGGGGCTTCCGGTCACAGGCATGAGCCATCTGCGCGAGCAGGAGCGTTGTATAGCCATTAATACTAGTGCTAGCCTCCTGTGCGGGTGTTGTTCTGCTTCAGATCAACAGCCAGTGCGGCGCTAAGCCAGATTTGGTAATCTCCTAAAATTTGATTTTCCCCACGATATTCCCTCCTCGACACTACTCCTACGCTATCTCCGCGGTCTTTGCTTCTTTTTCTGTCACATTATAATTATTATTACAGTCTCAGGAGTCCCTGGCAATTGGCAAGTGCAAGGCTTGTTTGCGACATTTTTGGGAACTGACCTGCATCCTCTGATCCTCGAAACGACGCATGCCACCGAAATCGCCCCTACCACTCAGCGAGGAGTGGACGGACCCGGATGCCTACGTCGATGAGCTCCTGTCCTTTATTACCTCGTCGGATTTGTTCAGACATGTCTGCGGGGGAGTTCACATGCAAGATTTCTTGACGCGGCAGCCCGATCTGTATACTGAGTTGTTGCCCGAGTCATGGAGGATATTCTTCGACAAACATGAAATGCAGGATATTCTATACCTTTTGCTCAGAGAGGATATTTATGCGCTTCGGGGCCGGTGTCTAAATGAGTCTGCGAATGAGGAGAGACAAGATGGCTGGAATGGAGGCCCTTTACCACCGACAGAGCTAGTCGAGTACATCTACCAAATCCGAAGATTGAGTCTGGGACGCGACTTTATCCCCGCGCAATCCACGAACCCCACGATACCCAAACATATCTCGGTCGGAATGAATATGAAGAAATATCACGAGGTGGCGCATTTTTCTGACTACGTCGACTCCCTCTGTAACACCGTCGCGAAACAACGAGGCGAGGGAATTTCCCATATCGTCGATTTCGGATCGGGCCAGAACTATCTGGGGCGCACCCTTGCGAGCCAACCATACAACAGACATATTATTGCCATTGAGCGGAGACACCAGTATATCCGGGGCGCAAAGGGATTCGACGTACATGCCAAGTTGTCTGAGAAACAAGTGGTTTTCTACAACAAAAAGGAAGATCCCTGCAAGGTCTGCAAAGACTCGGAGGAGCCGGAGAAGCAAAACCCAGATGTGCCACAGCGGACGATGGAGATCGTGCAGAGCAGTCCTGGGGAAGTTGCACCGGAACCGGTGAACGGTGATGACGATGATCTCACCGTCGTTAATGTGTTTCGGGATGTTAGCCTCGAGCCAGGCGAGTTTGGATTCAAACCGGACGACAAAGGTGCACACGCACCCAAACCTAAGAAGCCTGTTGTTGATGTCGAAGCCCTTAAGCCGGGCGGAGCCATGGACTACATTGAACACGAAATCAAGGATGGGTATCTGGAGCCTATCATCAAAGACGTGGTTGAATCACCGCCAGTTGCTGAATCAGAAACGCAAGTCGCGAAGGATACCAAGGATGCCACAGACCCCAATGTCATGGTGATTTCCCTCCACTCATGCGGAAACCTCCTCCACCATGGCGTCCGCTCCCTGGTCTTGAACCCCTCCGTCAAAGCAATCGCCATGATTGGCTGCTGCTACAACCTCGTCACGGAACGCCTTGGTCCCGCAACATACAAACTCCCCATCCTCCGCTCCCTCCACCCCCGACTTACAAAAGAAGCCCTAGCCTACGACCCCCACGGCTTCCCCATGTCCAAGCGTCTCGAAGACTTCGAGCACGATAGTGGCACAGGCGTCAAAGTAAACATCACCGCGCGCTCCATGTCTCTCCAAGCCCCGTACAACTGGTCCCGCCCCGAAAGCGAAAACTTCTTCACCCGCCATTTCTACCGCACCCTCCTCCAGCGCATCCTAGTCGACCGCAACATCGTCTCCAGACCCTCTGTCCCGACGGACCTTTACGAAAAACCCGCCTCCAAAGAAGATTCCGCAAACCCA
>JAOYNC020030015.1:0-13796 GCA_025802115.2 Bertia moriformis
CATGCCGCGCTCCGCGCCCCCCCCGCCGTCCCCCCCCCTGCCCCCTCCCCCCCCATGCTGGCGCCCTCTCCCATGCACCACGTGGCCCTGATAGGAGGGGAGAGAGGGAGGGAATAACAAGACCAATTCCGTATATGGGGAGAGGGATAAATAATCGGAGACTGGACAAATATCCCGAGAAAAAGAGGGATGGATACTCATAAGACGGGTAAAGAAGCGAAAAGAAATAAAAAAACCGGTCCAGCCCCCCTCCCATGGCTCTCCCTCCACCCCGTCTCCTGGACCCCCTTGATATGTACGTGCTCATCATCTCGTACCTGTCGTCTATTCGCAGCCAGGAACTAATGGCCCATCAGCACCTTCCGCTTCTGAGCGGATGACGAAGACGAAGACGAAGATGGCGCCGTCGCATCTGCCACCTCCTGGCTGTCCGTGCCCTTGCCGGTCTGCAGATTCAGTCCGGCCGGCATGCAGCCCCGGAGCGCCTCATCCGGCTGGAGACATCCATCGTATCTCCCTCGGTTGATGATGGTGGCAGCCGCAGCCGCATGCCCCTGCTGCCCTATTCTCCCCAGCGCCGCTTCATCTTCTAGCCGCTGCGCCTCCTCGTTCTCGCGCATGAGCGCCTCCTCTTGCTCCCGGAGCGCGAGCTGCTGCTGTTGCTGCTGTTCCTCCGAGAGGGGGGTCTTGGCCGGAGTCGTACCGGCGGATGGCAGTGGCGGCGGAGGCGGCGGCGGCGGCGGCGTGTGTGGCATCGCGTCCTCCTCCTTGTGCCGTTTTGGTTCGGGCACGTCGGCAGGCGGGGAGAGCGAGAGAGAGACGTCATCATCCTCTGGCCGGTCCTCTCGCTTTCGCTTTCGCAGCAGCTCCTCCTCTGGGCACCCGTCGCTCACGATCGGCGAGACGCCGTAGCCCTCTGACATGGCCACGTCCAGGTCTTCCTCGCTCTTGACGGGGTTGTCAAGCACGCATGTGAGCTCGGGCGTGTCCCCCGCAGCGACCTCGTCCTGCAATGTCTGCGGCTGCGGCTGATTCTGCTCCTGCTGCTGCCCCTGCTCCCGCTGCTTCTCCTGCCCTTGCTCCGGCTGCTTCTCACGTTCCCGCTGACGGGTCTCCCATTTGATTACGGCCCGGTCAAAGTACTCCCGGAGAAAGGCCTTGATCTTCTTCTGCATCCGGTCGCTTACGGCAGCGGTTGGGTCCTCGACCCGGCCGTGCTTGTAGTCAGATGCCACCAGCGTCTTGGCCGCATCACGGCCAAGCTTCTTGAGCTCGTCCTTGGGGATTTTTTCGCGGTACTTTGACATGACGGAGGTGACGTGCGGGACGAGCTGAGGGTGAGAAGGCGGAAGGAGGTCAGCAGGAGGGCAGGAGCAGGGTTGGGCTCACGGAGCCGTGCCGTCGTGGTTGATGGACGGTCGTGATAGTGAGACGGGCGACTACTCACCGTGTTTTCGTAAAGCCTCATCTGCTTCTCCACGGGCAGGTTCCGCCAACGGTCCCTGCGGGCATCGACAACGGCCCTGTCCTCGAACTGCGGGGTCTCGGTCTGGCGCCGTGACGGGACAGAGCCGGCGGAGGGGCCGGCAGAGCCGGAGCCGGAGGTGGGGGTGGCGGCGGTCCGCTTGCGGGGCACCTCCCGGGTCACCTCGTCGATGATGCTTTGGTAAAGGAGCTCCTCCTGGACGCACTTGGGCGGGGCCTTGGGCGGCCCGGCCCGGTCCTCCGGCACTGGCTGGGTGGGGCGGTGCCAGGTCGTGTCGCCACGTTTGGTGTAATAATAGAACTTGCCGAGTTTGTCTCGCGCCTGGAACCAGCCGTCGGGGAGGTTGTTGCGCCGGCCCGACCCGCCGCCGCCCCTCCCGAAACTGGCGCCGCCGCCGCCGTTGGGGCCGACCATGTGGCCGTGGAAGCTGGGGTTGCGCTGGGACAGGGCCCCGCGCGGCCCCCGAGGCGCATCCAGCACAGGCGAGGCCGTCTTGGATGCGGCGGCCGGATCCGAATCCCGGTCGGCGGCGGGGTTGTTGTTAGTCAGGCTCCGCCGCTCATCGAGCGTGCTGACCAGGGGGGAGGCGCCGGCGCCGGTCCCGTCGTCCGGCCCCGGCCTGCGCCGCCGGATCCGGTACGCGATCTCGAGCTTGGCCCACTCGGCGAGGAGCCGGGCCGCCTCGGCCGCGATCTGAGGGTCTCCCGACGCGGCAAGGGCTTTGATCTGCGGCTCGATGTTGGAGTCTTGGATCTTGTTGCGGGTGATGCGCGGGAACTTGTACAGGATATCGAGCACCTGCAGGATCAGGTTGTTGTCGCCAGTAAAGGTTGTGAGGGTGGTGCGCAGAATTCGGTACGCGTGCATGTGCATAACATACAGCAGAATCTTTTCCCGGTCGGTCCGCTGGATCCGCTCCAGCAGCTTGCTGGCAATCCATCGCTCGCGGCACTGGGCCAGGCTGGCCATGACCTTGCGGGCGCCTTCCTCGTCGAGGCCGCGGGCCTGGATGCGGCTGACATAGGCCTCGTCGGAGGCGGCGGCGGCGTCGCCGTCGCCGTCATCCTCTGGTCCATCCGGCCCCTCCTCGGGCCTCTTCCGGCGGGCCGGCCGGCGGGCGCCGGCATCATCGTCGCTGCCGGCGCCGGCGATGCCGAGCGCCTCGATGGTGGCCAGGGGCAGCTGGGTGGCCGGGCCGGTGGTCTGGGTCTTGCCGCCGATGTAGCCGCTGCAGTTGGGCTCGGCACAGTAGCACGGCTGGGCCTCGGCGCCGTACCGGTCCACGTTGTAGTTGAAGACGAGCTCCTCGCCGGCGCGGATCGGCCGCTTGGCAAAGATGCCCATGCGCAGCTTCTCGCCGACGACCCACTTGTCGACGAAGCAGTTCGGGTTGCACGAGTGGTTGCAGAACCGGCCGAGACTGCCCTTCTTGGTCGCGTCGACGAACTCGTTGCGGCTCAGGGACATGAAGTAGAAGTGGCGGATGCCTTCCTGGTCGTACTGCAGCATCCGGCGCCGGAACGTGGGCTCGTTGATGACCTCGCCAATGTACTCCCACACAAAGTCGCCGGGGTGGAGGTCCTGGTTGGCGCGGAGCCCGAAGCCCTTCTTGTCGGTGTGGATGACGGATACGTCGGCAACCTGCTTGCGCTGAAAGCGCTGGTTCTGGCAGCCGCGCGCGCAGTTGCTGGAGAAGCCGGCGGAGCATTCCATCTTGGTGGCGCGATTGATGCAGTTGTCGTCCTCACCGCAGGCGCGGTTGACACCGCCGCCTACGCGCCCGTCCTGCCGGGTCAGCCAGAGCAACGACGTAAAGGAAAAGAAGAGGGAGAGGGGAAGGAGGAAGGGGGAGACCCACACCAGTCCTCGCGGCACTCGCAGTCCAGCGCATCATTGTCGGTGGAGCCGAGGTTCTTCGACCCGTACAGGCAATCGGGTATGAGCTGGAAGGTGGTAATCGCCTCCTTGGTCACATCCGGCAGGCTCGAGAAAAGCTGCTGGGCCGAGTCGCGCGCGCCCACCCGGGCCGAGCTCCTCCGCGAGAGCCGCGACTGGGTGGTGTCGGACGTGTCGCTCCTCGACTTGAGCCCGTCGGGGGAATTGCCGCCGGACGACTCGAACGAGCGGTCGGGGTCGCCGCCGCCGGCCGAGGTGCTGTCCGAACTCCTGGTTTTCCTAAGGCGCATGCCGCCGATGATATCTCTCGCGCCACCTGCTGGTCCTCCTGCTCCCAGTCCTCCGGGTCCAGGTCCGAGTCCTCCTCCGGCTCCGACTCCTCTTCCTCCTCCTCCGGCTTCGACTCCTCCTCCTGCTGCCTCTCTCGGCCCGATCTTAAGCTCCTCCATGCCGGCTCACTTAAGGTTCATGGTCAGCCGGATGAGGAGTCAATTGCAGGCCAGGTAAGTATTAGGTGTTGTTGACAGTGGCGAATTCGGCAAGGTAGTGAAGGTTTGGGGGAGAGGATGAGGTACGCGCGTGGCCGGGTGACCAAGCGCAGCGTCTAGGTGCGTGTGTGTGTGTGTGTGTTCAAAACTAACGAGTGAATGGTGCCCAAGAGGGCGGGTGGTGGCGAGTGGGGAGAGGTGGGGGTATTAGAATTAGAAGAGAAAACAGTCGGGAGACTAAACGACTCAGTGGTAGATCCAGCCGATGGGATGCCGAAAAAAACCGCTGGGGAGAAAAAAGGTCCCAGCCGGCGGTCTAAAGGGAAGGGAGGGGGGCCGCCGCCGCCGCTTAGGCCAGAAATCTGGCCGGGTCGCGAACAGCTGGCACGCCCCGAGCGGAGGCGCCGGCATGTAGGCCGTGCGCGCACAGTGTCGGGGGTGCCTGTACACAGTCCGCGAGCCCCAGAGGACGCGAAGGGGAAGGCCTTCAGGCTTCCCCGCAAGGTCGGGCCAGTCATCGGCTTCGATCCCGAGAGATCGAGGGCCGAGAAGGAAGAAGGAGAGGCGGGGAATCGATCACGTAATGATGAGATCTCTGCCCCGACCGCGTTCGACCGCGTCCGCGCCCGGTTCCGGCCATTTCGTACGCGGTCATCTTTCCCGGAGCAGAATGCAAGATGCTGCGGCTACCTGGCGGTTACATCTCTCGTTCCATCGTTCGTGTGACCCAGAGGGGGGAACTAACAAGCTCGGCCCCTCCTAGGCCGGCACCGCTCCCGGTCCGTTCGGTTCGGCCGATGGAGAGGGGAGCAGCCGATTGGCCCCTCCTCAGCCGCGCCGCTTCCCCCTGTATATCCCATACTAGCTGCATCTCCCCCAGGGGTAGCATCGCAGGGGGGGCAGATGGCGGGCAGCGTCAGTCGGGGCAGGCCAGCTTTTCCGACCTTGCCGACTTTTGGATGACAGGTCCTTTTCGACCCCGCGTCGTGGCTGCCGGTATCCTCGCTCGTCCGCCTGCGCTGTCAGGTTTCATCGGGCTGGCCACTCTGCTGCGCAGCTCGGAAATATCATTTTCGATTCGACATCCAACTGAAATTCCCGCCAAGGGGGGCACTTCGCCTGGCTGCACCCCACCCCAGTCGGGATAACAAATACGCAGACATCTCCTTAATTGGGCGTCAGAGCGTCAGAGCGTCAGAGCCAGCGACTGCTGTCAGAGCCAGCGACTGCTGTCAGAGCCAGCGACTGCTGTCAGAGCGCCAGACCGTCAGAGTGTCACGTATTGCTGCCACGACTGGCAGAGCGTGTCTGCGGTCCCCTTTCAAGCGGATGTGATCAACTGATGGGCACGAGTCCAGCCGATCTTGGCCTACCAACCAGTGTTCTCGGCTGGAGCGAAATTCGACCAGAGGCGACTTGGCTACAACACCCCGGCACACAAACTACCCCGGTGGCCCTACCTATCCACCTATAGCGACAAAGGAGTTAGAGGAGAATGCGGTCGGAGATGACAGAACTGGTCAACTTGATCGTCACGGGCCCAGCCGCCGTCTGGCTATATATCAGTGAGCCCATCCCGGCCAGCGCCGACTGGCTGCGCTATCGCTCCGCACTGCCCCGCTGACCATATCGATCTCCAGCGACGCAGGAGCTATCTTTCCGCACTTCGTGGACGGCCAAAAGGACGGCTGGTTGGGCGAATGGGCCGATCTCGCCTGCAGACCGCGTAAGCGCCTCATCAGAGTTTTCCCTTGCCAAAAATCCCTTTTCCACATGGTTTTCTATTCTCCCTCTCCTAATCAAGAAGTATGCTGGGCCCAAACATCATAGCCAGCTGGTTGGAAAGCAGTCCGTGAAGACTCGGTATGGGCAGCGTAGATAGTAATTCGGCGCAGCAAAAGATGGCTGTTATCATAACATAGACATTGCTTCCTTCTCGCGACATAAACTGCACTGAAAATTATGACGCTCATGGCGCCTTTATCAGCGTGAGATTGTATATTGTATTGACCTGCTCCCTCCCTATTTCTGGGGAAGATCCCATCATATTTATGCTCGGTGGGAGCTTCTGATACGTCATCTGCTGAGCCCGCGTTAATGACCTCATTGACGCGGGAAACCCTGATCTGCTTCTGTGATGACAGCACGATCGCCCATCTCGCTCCCCATTGAGCTGATCAGGCGACCGATCAGACCACTGGTCCTGCGATCAGCATGTTTTCCTTGCTTCTGCCCATGGAGCAACGGAATAGATCTCGGTCTGGGCCCGGAGCGGCGTCACACCTGCCAGGCGCTTCACAAAAATCGTACGCCCTTTGGGCCAGATCCTCGAATCCGACCCTAACCCCGGCCCGGACGATTACATCGAAAGTCACTACTTTCCTCGGGGAAGCCCCTGGAGAGGCCCTCATTACCGCCCCCCTCAGAAGAGAGCCCCCATCAACGTCGTCTGCCTCGATGGGACAGCCCTCGTCGCCATCTCCCTCGAGGAGGCCCCCGAGACCGTTGTCGCCGCCTTTCCCCTCGAGGAAACACTCGACGTTGCCCCCACTTAGTAGAACGCGGGAGAGATATAAAAAGTGGAGAAGAACTGGGAGAGAAGGATGAAGGGGATAAAAACCACGACATGAGAATGGCCTCTAGAAAGACCGGAGCAGCCTTGTGGGAGAAGAGGAAGGGTGTAGAAACCCGAAAAGACGGGTTGGTTTGGGCAGAGGCACCCAGCCAGCTGCAGATCCCGCAAGCACCCCGTCATAGTTTTCCCTCGGCACAACCCGTTGCCCGCATAGTTTCACCCGCTCTCAATATATATCTATCTAACCAGCATGGGGGCTGCATCAGAAAGCAGCCCGATGACGGTGGGTATCTGGGAAGCACAACTCCTCAGATGTGTCGCTACAGGAGGGGCGCGGTGATGACTAGACCCCGCTCCCCCCAGCCGGGATGGAATTGCTGTATGAAAAGACATTTCCGCTGGACTAGCGATGCCGAGTCAATCAGCCGCGTCTCCTCCATCCGCCCCCCCCCTCGTCGAGATGGCCTGATTCCACTGCCACTTCGAGTTCTATCTCCAAGAGGAGTAGGACACATGTGGACCTTGGGGATTCGCTTGAATCAGCGGCATAAAATAGTCAGTTTATTCGCCAGGCTCAAGCGTAGTGATGTGTTGACGAGGAATAAAAATCATTTCCATCTTCCGGCCCTTCAACTTGACACTTGACAACAACATCTGGGAAATGCCAAGCCGCCTTGCCGCCTGGGCAGATATCACCCCATCCCGCCGCGTGGCGTGGCCCCGCGTGGCGTGGCCGGCGACGCCGCCCCTGACGTAAGACCAAGTCCAATCCATTCTCGCAAAAAAATCCCCATCAACGCTGTCTATGGCCGGCATGGATCACTCCCTGCTGGCGCGCAGCTGGCGCCTACCCCACTGCGCCGACTGCGCCGACTGCGCCCTCTCGCTGCGTTGCGGCGGCCGCTCTCCCCGCGCCCGCCGGCGCTCGGAAGGGCCGGCACGCGCGTGCTCGCCTGTGCGTGTGATTCGTGCTGTCGCCGAGGCGGTGCCAGCTCATGCGTGCATATGAGATCGGGCCCCAACGGAGCGCCGCCGCAGAAAAAAAAACATCCCGAGGCAGAGGGGGAGGGGAGGAAGGATGGAGGGAGAACGAAGATGCGGTGGCCGACTCGGATCGAAACTTTGTCGGCCCCGGGGCCAGGCGGCCAGGCGGACCTCGGCTGGGGAGCAAGTTGACACGTATATAAAGGTCTTGACCGCTCCCCCGCCCAACTTGCTCGCCATTCCTCCTTCTGTTCCTTTTTCTTCCTTGCCCGGCCGGCCATCTACACCGGCCGGCCATCTGGCACGCCCCAGCTCATCGTCTGACTGGCTACCGCGTCTCCGTCCTTGCGGCGCAACCCCCTTCCTTGCATCCAACATCCAACTCGGCCAATCCCCTCCGTGCCGACCACAACGGTGACCAGCTGTGGATCCATCCGCGCGGCGGAAACCGGCAGCGACTCGGCGCACGCGTTCATCCTGGAGTGTGCCGGCCAGCCACCCCACCTCATTCGCAAGCCTTGCCGAGCCTCCCTGTCCCCTCCCGCCCCTCCCGCTCCGCCGCTTCCCCCGTGAGCGAACCCATGCCCCGTGCTCGCCACCACCACCTACCCCACCGTGCCATCCTCCCGCGCTGATTCGCCAGCCACCACGAGCTCCACCCCAGACGCAGCAGAAGATCAGCAGAAGCGGCCTCTGGTCCCCTGACCCCCCAGGGGGGGAGGACCCGGCCAATGGCAGAGGACGAAGAGCAGGACGAGGACGAGGACGAGGACGAGGACGAGGACGACGGGACGGTGGCCTGCCGATGGGCCACTGGGCGTGAGACTCGTCTATGCGAGCGGTGCTGCCTGCCCGACTGCCGACCCCGACGGCGTGCCTACCTGGCCGGCCGTCTTGGCTGGGCCTGGATAGGGAACCAAGTCCGAACGGGAAGGCCCACGAGGCCGGCCTGGCTGGACGACGTCATCTCGACAGGGGGCCCAGGCGGGGGCCTACTCGAACCACCGTGATGGTCCGCGAGCGCATGCCACGTCTATCCAGTGAGAATCAACACACTTTATGTTGTTTTTCCATGCCAGGTGTGTTGTTTTTTGCCGTGCAAGGGTACATGCCAAAAAAACTACACGGACCGGCCGAGGAGTCCGGCATCGGCAGCGGCCCGCCCAGCCAACCCTTTCCCAGCCAACGGCCAGGCCGGACGGGGGAGGGAGGGGAGCCCGTTGCTCATGTGAGCACGGCTTGACCAGCTGGTCCACCAGCCCGTCGACCATCCACCGAGGTCCGGCTACTCCCGACAGAAAAAAAGCACGAGGGGGAGAAGCCGGGGGGGGTAAAGGGAGGGGGGTGTGGGTGGGCCAGTTCTCAAACATTGGCCGCGGGGGGGGTCGGCCGTGGTGGTCAGGCGATAGCGTCGGCACCGCTGGATTGGCCGAAAAGCCTCGATTCCCTTCCTTTTTCCCCATGTTCGCAGCGCTGCGGCGCGGCGAAATCACGGCTGCAAGGCAGGCCAGAGGGTGGCGCTGAGAGCGGGGAGGACGAGCGGAGACGAGCGGAGAGGATGGGAGCACGAGCCTAGTCTCGCTCCAGTCGCTCACTCCACACTCCACTGGCAAGGGCGCGCGTGTGAGCGGAGCGGGCGGCGTGGGCGGAGCGGCGACAGCCGAAGTCCCTGAGAGGGTGGTCCGTGGGTCCGTGGACTGACTGGGATTCCTCTGGTGGCCGTCTCGTTCTTTCGCGCGCGCGCACGCCAGCGGGCGAGCGGGCGAGCGGGCGGCCGGAGCGGGCGGGAATCGAAGGAAGAGAAGAGGAGGGATGACCATGCTAGGGACTCCGGCCGCAGCTTGCTAGGCCATTCTCGGCCGGGGTTGCATACGGGTTGCGCTGCGTCGCGGTGGAGGGCGAGCCGCGACCAAGGGCGGCCTGAGCGACTCGACCTTCCAGGCCGACGCCGACATGGCGAGAAAGGGAAGGAGCCGGTCGAGAGCGAGTCGACTCGGCGGCTGTCACAATTCGTCAGCCAGAAGGGCCCCAAGGGCCCGAAGGGGCAGGCGGCGACCATCGGGCCGGAGCTCTGCTCTCTCTCGTCTCTTTCTCCCTCCGTGCTTCCTCACTCTCCCGTGTTTAAGGCCACTGTTCTACCGTTCTACGGATTTCTCAAGTGACTTGAGAAAAAAAAAAAGGCGGCAGCGGCAGCGGCAGCGGCGGCGGCAACATCCTCTACCTTGGTCCGGCGTCGGGATTATTTCTAGGCCAGGAGCTCAGTTTCTAGGCCAGGAGCTCAGCGGGTGGCGTCTGTCTGTTGTCATCGATCGGCCGGCGGCCTGCCATTTCTTGGGCCTGGCAATTACAATTCGAACCGCGAGCAATGTGCTGTCTCTCGCTCTCTCTTTCTCTCTTTTTCTCTCTCTCTCAGGCACAGGACACGCCCCTCCCTCCACACCCACACGCGCAACTTGCACAACTCACCAGCTCTCTTCCTCTTGAGTTTGCTCTGTTCGGCCTTTCGTGATGAGCAGCGCCGCGATGCTGCGCACCGTACACAGAGATCCCGCGCACGCGGTCGGGGGAAGTCATCTGATCGGATCCTCCTTCCTAGCTCCCCGGCCAGATTGCCTCGTCTCATCTCGGCCAAGTCAAGGCTTGATCCGGCCACTCTGATGCGAGCGAAACCCCCCCCCGTCACCTGCATTGCATATTGACGCCCCCTCCTCTCCTCGCGCGCCCCTGTCCTGTCGCGACGCCAGGTTTTTTTTTCCGAGGCAGTGCCCCCCATGCCCCCATCCATCCTCTTTCTGGGACCCAGAAGAAGATTGGCGGTGCGGCGGTGCGGCCGTGGTGAGGACACAGGCCAACATCACGTCGGGGCGGGAGGATGGTGTGGTGGGCCGTGCCGTCATTTACACCTTGACCTCCCCCTCTCCCGCTCGTGAACCTAGATAACCGAGGCAGAGAAAAGGGCCGGGGAGGCAGACAGGGACAGCCTTGCGTCGGCCCTCGTTGCACACGCACACGCGGCAAACTCCCTCGTCGACAGCGCGGCAGAGCGGCAGAGCGGCGGGGCGGCAGAGCGGCAGAGACAAGGCCTGGAAATATCGATCACTACTACTACACCCTCCCGTCCCTTTTTGTTCCTCCTGGCCCTGGTCCGCCCTCCTCTCCTTCATTCTCCCTGCTCCGCGCGTGCCGATCCCCGGGGCTGATTGAGACGGGCTGGGATAAGGAACGGGGGGCGCGTGCGTGCGGGCGCTGCCCGGCGCCGCTGCTGGACCTGGCCTCGAGAGGAATTGATCATCGTGATCCGGCCGCTGGTGATTAGGAACCGCTGCACACCCGAGGCATACCACCGGGCACGGCTTGTTCTTCTTTTCGACTCCCACTCTCTGCCGGTCTGCCGGTCTGCCGCTCCGCCGCTCCGCCGAGTGCTGGCTCGTTGGTGCCGGCGCCTGCGCCCTGGCCGAGCTGGCGAGGCTTGGATAGTTTGCGAGGCTGGGAGGTAAAACAGGACACAGGACAGGCCCTAGGCAACCATCACCACGTTCACCACCACCAGTACTACTTCCCATCACCAGTATGGCCTCCCCGCCAACACAGCACCCCCCAATCGTTCCAAAAGGAGGACACCACACCAGGACGGGCAGGACAGCACAGCACACAGCACACAGCACAAGCACACGCACGAATCCACCTGCCGGGACAGGAGGCGGGTGAGTGTGGGCCAGCCCAGGCTGGACCAAAGCTATAGGCGGCGGGCCCGCTAAATAAATGATGGTTTCGGTGTTACTGCAAACCTCCCGGCACCGCAACCGCACCGCGACGCAACCGCATCCGCCCAAACCAGCCGCACCACCGCACACCCTCGCCCGAGAGACAGACGCCACGCCCTTCCCCCCCCTCCTCCCCACGCACTCTCGCCCTCGCCCTCGTGCTTGCCCTCTGCCTCGCCCTCGCCCACCCCTTCCTCTCCCCGCTTGCTCTGCCGCCGCTGCTGGCAGCAGCAAGCACCCGCAGCGTCACAGCAGCAGGGCAACAGCGACACAGGCGTCCCCCCCCTCCCCCATACCCCCTCCCCCTCCCCGCGCTAGCGAGGGGAGAGAGAGTGTGTGTGGGAGCGAGCGGGTCAGCGAGAGCCAAGGGTAGCTGCAGTATCGCTCTCGCGCGCGCGCCCTCGTCTCAAGACCATCTGACAGGGTTGGAGGAGGATTAAAAAAAAGACGCGCGATCGAGGCACCAAAAGGTCCGACCGAGTCCGGCCGCCCGCCACAAGCGCGCGTCTGCCTCTTTGAGCCTCGATATTGTTGCGTGCCAGTGTGCCCTTGTCGGCTATCCCGTCTAGGAACAGCAAAGAGGGCAGCGGAACGAGGAAAAGAAAGAAAATGCACGCCGAGACAGGAGTTCCAGATCCGGGTCTGCTATCGAGTCCCATTCACCTGCGTTTTTAATCATTTTTGGTTTCTCGTCCAGCCTCCCTTGAGCCGTTTTCCTCTTTGATCCTCGTCCTCCTCGGCTGCTGCGCGCCTGTGTGGCGATCACCACCACACTGCCATCAACCTCGACCCCATCAACCTCGACACCATCAACCTCGACTCGAGCCCCCCACCACCCATTTTCAGATCCTGGCCCTAGTCGCCGCCCCACCCCTCCCATTCCTGGGGGTCCTCTCTTCTACACCATTCTTGATTCCCGCCTTCCCTCCGCCGGTGGTCATTCGGGTCTCGCTGCGACCTGCGACTGGAGCAGGCCTCGAGAGCAGCCGCAGCGATCTGGGCCGCCGTCTGCTCCGGAACGACGGTCGTTCGCCTTGACGCCGAGTCGAGTGCAGGGTGCAGGGTGCAGAGTGCAGGGAGCGGGTGTATCTGCCGGGCTGTAGTAGTATTCGTTCAGTGCCTGGCCTCTTCTGTTTCTTCCGCTCTCCACCCCATCCCCCCCAATCCCCCCCATGTGGCTGGGACGCTGCCTGGCTCGCTCTGATTCGGACTGGACCTTTCGGGGCCATCGGTGCTCTTGCCGCTCGCTCGTATTTTTTTGTTCCGGCCCCTCTATTCTTCTTTTTTTCTGCCCTTTTTGACTTATTGCTCTGTGCCATCCCCCCTCTGGCTAGCCACACTCCCCTTCCCACGCCCCCCCCTTCCCCTTCCCCATCGTCCCCTCCCCCACTCCCCCATACTCATCCCCATTATCCATCCCCATTAGCCGGCTAAGCCGCACATCTCGAATCCGCTCCTCATCCCCTTCATCCTCCCTCTTCATATTCTTTCTCATCGGGTGGTTCAAGAGCGGCGACTGCGCTCGCCCCCGAGTCAGCCAACTACCCCAAGAAAGGAAGTAAACAGCGCAGCAGACAACACACGGCACCAGACGAAGAGAGGGATCAGACAGACGAGAGAGGTAGAGGGAGAGAGAAAGGAGAGAGGAGGAGAGAGAGAGAGGAGGAGAGAGAGAGGAGGAGAGAGAGAGAGGAGGAGAGGGCGTAGCAACTGCAACTCCCCGCCGGCTGGGACGCTCGAGTGCGTGGAGTACTTTGTGGGCTGCAGATGCCTCGCTGCAGGCTGTTGTGGCTGGCCCGAGGAGGATCTCGGTACTGAGTTGGCTGTTTACCTGCCTCTCCCTCCCCACGCCCACCCGTCTGGTCAGCTCCAGAGCCGTGATGGACGCTTCCCTCACAGACGAGGAAAAGGTACCGTACACTAAACCAGTCTCTGGCCGCTCCAGAGTCCACCGTTTCTCTCCCCGCCGCCCCGCCGCCCCGCCGCCCCGCCGCAGCTCCCTGACATGGACCTTCTTTCTTCGTCTTCTTCTCCTCCGAGCAGCGCTTCCTTCTCGGCGAGATGATCAAGGCGAGCAAGCTGGACGTGAACGCGCTGGTGAGCTTCCTCAAGGAGAGGTGCCATGAGCCCGACTGGATGCAGATGCAGCTGCCAACTGGTAGGACTCTCCTCCACTCACCTATTTGCGTTGCCGAATGCTCGCTAACTGACGGGGTCTATTCGTGTGCGCAAGGCCGCAACCTTAACCAATGCATCATGGCTGCCGAGGAAATGTTCCAGATCCAGTTTACCATCACCACCCCGACGATCAAGCGCAAGCTGACCCCCACCGAGGCATCGGGGTCGGAGCCGGCGTCCAAGCGGCCGGCCTTGGCGGGGGCGGCCGGCGCCGTGGCCACGACCGGGTTCGCAACTGGCTTCATTCTCTCGCCTGCTCCGCCGCCGCCGCCGGGCTACTATCCATCCTCGCCGCTGTCCCACTCGGCAGGCGCCGGGACGGCCCCTCCATCGTTTGCTCCTCCTGCCCCGCACGTTCCCATCCTCCCGCGGCCGTCGTCTCGGGCGGCGGCGGCGGCGGCGGCGGCGGCGGCGGCGGCGCAGCC